>JAWQEG010004629.1:12500-15000 GCA_033782935.1 Petrolisthes cinctipes | reverse complement strand
ATAAACTCAAACCTAACCTCACATATCCTCAAACCTAACCTCATATAACCTCATACCTAACCTCACATAACCTCAAACCTAACCTCACATAACCTCAAACCTAACCTAACCCAACCTAACCTAACCTCAAACCTAACCTAACCTAACCTCAGACCAAACCTAACCTAACCTAACCTCATCTAACCACAAACCTAACCTAACCCAACCTCACCTAACCTCAAACCTAACCTAACCTAACCTAACCTCAAACCTAACCTAACCTAACTTCAAACCTAACCTAACCTAACCTAACCTCAAACCTAACCTAACCTAACCTCAAACCTAACCTAACCTAACCTCAAACCTAACCTAACCTAACCTAACCTCAAACCTAACCTAACCAAACCTAACCTCAAACCTAACCTAACCTAACCTAACCTCAAACCTAACCTAACCTAACCTAACCTCAAACCTAACCTAACCTAACCAAACCTCAAACCTAACCTAACCTAACCTAACATTAAACCTAACCTAACCTAACCTCAAACCTAACCTAACCTAACCTCAAACCTAACCTAACCTAACCTAACCTCAAACCTAACCTAACCTAACCTCAAACCTAACCTAACCTCAAACCTAACCTAACCTAACCTAACCTCAAACCTAACCTAACCTAACCTCAAACCTAACCTAACCTAACCTAATCTCAAACCTAACCTAACCTAACCTAACCTCAAACCTAACCTAACCTAACCTAACCTAAAACCTAACCTAACCTAACCTAACCTCAAACCTAACCTAACCTAACTTCAAACCTAACCTAACCTAACCTAACCTCAAACCTAACCTAACCTAACTTCAAACCTAACCTAACCTAACCTCAAACCTAACCTAACCTAACCTAACCTCAAACCTAACCTAACCTAACCTAACCTCAAACCTAACCTAACCTAACCAAACCTCAAACCTAACCTAACCTAACCTAACCTCAAACCTAACCTAACCTAACCAAACCTCAAACCTAACCTAACCTAACCTAACCTTAAACCTAACCTAACCTAACCTCAAACCTAACCTAACCTAACCTCAAACCTAACCTAACCTAACCTAACCTCAAACCTAACCTAACCTAACCTCAAACCTAACCTAACCTCAAACCTAACCTAACCTAACCTAACCTCAAACCTAACCTAACCTAACCTCAAACCTAACCTAACCTAACCTAATCTCAAACCTAACCTAACCTAACCTAACCTCAAACCTAACCTAACCTAACCTAACCTAAAACCTAACCTAACCTAACCTAACCTCAAACCTAACCTAACCTAACCTAACATCAAACCTAACCTAACCTAACCTAACCTCAAACCTAACCTAACCTAACCTAACGTCAAACCTAACCTAACCTAACCTCAAACCTAACCTAACCTAACCTAACCTCAAACCTAACCTAACCTAACCAAACCTCAAACCTAACCTAACCTAACCTAACCTCAAACCTAACCTAACCTAACCTAACCTCAAACCTAACCTAACCTAACCTAACCTCAAACCTAACCTAACCTCAAACCTAACCTCAAACCTAACCTAACCTCAAACCTAACCTAACCTAACCTAACCTCAAATCTAACCTAACCTAACTTCAAACCTAACCTAACCTAACCTAACCTCAAACCTAACCTAACCTAACCTCAAACCTAACCTAACCTAAACTAACCTCAAACCTAACCTAAGCTAACCTAACCTCAAACCTAACCTAACCTAACCTAACCTCAAACCTAACCTAACCTAACCTAACCTCAAACCTAACCTAACCTAATCTAACCTCAAACCTAACCTAACCTAACCTCAAACCTAACCTAACCTAACCAAACCTCAAACCTAACCTAACCTAACCTAACCTTAAACCTAACCTAACCTAATTTCAAACCTAACCTAACCTAACCTAACCTCAAACCTAACCTAACCTAACCTAACATAACCTAACCTAACCTAACCTAACCTAACCTAACCTAACCTAACCTAACCTCACATAACCTCAAACCTAACCTCACATAACCTCAAACCTAACCTCACATAACCTCAAACCTAACCTCACATAACCTCAAACCTAACCTCACATAACCTCAAACCTAACCTCACATAACCTCAAACCTAACCTCACATAACCTCAAACCTAACCTCACATAACCTCAAACCTAACCTCACATAACCTCAAACCTAACCTCACATAACCTCAAACCTAACCTCACATAACCTCAAACCTAACCTCACATAACCTCAAACCTAACCTCACATAACCTTAAACCTAACCTCACATAACCTCAAACCTAACCTCACATAACCTCAAACCTAACCTCACATAACCTCAAACCTAACCTCACATAACTTCAAACCTAACCTCACATAACCTCAAACCTAACCTCACATAACCTCAAACCTAACCTCACATAATCTCAAACCTAACCTCACATAAACTCAAACCTAACCTCACATATCCTCAAACCTAACCTCACATAAC
>JAWQEG010004629.1:5000-7500 GCA_033782935.1 Petrolisthes cinctipes | reverse complement strand
AACCTCAAACCTAAACTAACCTAACCTCAAACCTAACCTAACCTAACCAAACCTCAAACCTAACCTAACCTAACCTAACCTTAAACCTAACCTAACCTAACCTCAAACCTAACCTAACCTAACCTAACCTCAAACCTAACCTAACCTAACCTAACCTCAAACCTAACCTAACCTAACCTCAAACCTAACCTCAAACCTAACCTAACCTAACCTAACCTCAAACCTAACCTAACCTAACCTCAAACCTAACCTAACCTAACCTAACCTCAAACCTAACCTAACCTAACCTAACCTCAAACCTAACCTAACCTAACCTAACCTCAAACCTAACCTAACCTAACCTCAAACCTAACCTAACCTAACCAAGCCTCAAACCTAACCTAACCTAACCTAACCTTAAACCTAACCTAACCTAACCTCAAACCTAACCTAATCTAACCTAACCTCAAACCTAACCTAACCTAACCTAACATAACCTAACCTAACCTAACCTAACCTAACCTCACATAACCTCAAACCTAACCTCACATAACCTCAAACCTAACCTCACATAACCTCAAACCTAACCTCACATAACCTCAAACCAAACCTCACATAACCTCAAACCTAACCTCACATAACCTCAAACCTAACCTCACATAACCTCAAACCTAACCTCACATAACCTCAAACCTAACCTCACATAACCTCAAACCTAACCTCACATAACCTCAAACCTAACCTCACATAACCTCAAACCTAACCTCACATAACCTCAAACCTAACCTCACATAACCTTAAACCTAACCTCACATAACCTCAAACCTAATCTCACATAACCTCAAACCTAACCTCACATAACCTCAAACCTAACCTCACATAACCTCAAACCTAACCTCACATAACCTCAAACCTAATCTCACATAACTTTAAACCTAACCTCACATAACCTCAAACCTAACCTCACATAACCTCAAACCTAACCTCACATAACTTCAAACCTAACCTCACATAACCTCAAACCTAACCTCACATAACCTCAAACCTAACCTCACATAACCTCAAACCTAACCTCACATAACTTCAAACCTAACCTCACATAACCTCAAACCTAACCTCACATAACCTCAAACCTAACCTCACATAACCTCAAACCTAACCTCACATACCCTCAAACCTAACCTCACATACCCTCAAACCTAACCTCACATAAACTCAAACCTAACCTCACATATCCTCAAACCTAACCTCACATAACCTCAAACCTAACCTCACATAACCTCAAACCTAACCTAACCTAACCTCAAACCTAACCTAACCCAACCTAACCTAACCTCAAACCTAACCTAACCTAACCTCAGACCAAACCTAACCTAACCTAACCTCACCTAACCACAAACCTAACCTAACCCAACCTAACCTAACCTCAAACCTAACCTAACCTAACCTAACCTCAAACCTAACCTAACCTAACTTCAAACCTAACCTAACCTAACCTAACCTCAAACCTAACCTAACCTAACCTCAAACCTAACCTAACCTAACCTCAAACCTAACCTAACCTAACCTAACCTCAAACCTAACCTAACCTAACCTAACCTCAAACCTAACCTAACCTAACCTAACCTCAAACCTAACCTAACCTAACCTAACCTCAAACCTAACCTAACCTAACCAAACCTCAAACCTAACCTAACCTAACCTAACCTTAAACCTAACCTAACCTAACCTCAAACCTAACCTAACCTAACCTAACCTCAAACCTAACCTAACCTAACCTAACCTAACCTCAAACCTAACCTAACCTAACCTCAAACCTAACCTAACCTCAAACCTAACCTAACCTAACCTAACCTCAAACCTAACCTAACCTAACCTCAAACCTAACCTAACCTAACCTAATCTCAAACCTAACCTAATCTAACCTAACCTCAAACCTAACCTAACCTAACCTAACCTCAAACCTAACCTAACCTAACCTAACCTCAAACCTAACCTAACCTAACCTAACCTCAAACCTAACCTAACCTAACCTAACCTCAAACCTAACCTAACCTAACCTAACGTCAAACCTAACCTAACCTAACCTCAAACCTAACCTAACCTAACCTAACCTCAAACCTAACCTAACCTAACCAAACCTCAAACCTAACCTAACCTAACCTAACCTCAAACCTAACCTAACCTAACCTAACCTCAAACCTAACCTAACCTAACCTAACCTCAAACCTAACCTAACCTAACCTAACCTCAAACCTAACCTAACCTAACCTCAAACCTAACCTAACCTAACCTAACCTCAAACCTAACCTAACCTAACGTCAAACCTAACCTAACCTATCCTCAAACCTAACCTAACCTAACCTAACCTCAAACCTAACCTAACCTAACCTAACCTCAAACCTAACCTAACCTAACCTAACCTCAAACCTAACCTAACCTAACCTCAAACCTAACCTAACCTAACCAAACCTCAAACCTAACCTAACCTAACCTAACCTTAAACCTAACCTAACCTAAC
>JAWQEG010004628.1:0-149417 GCA_033782935.1 Petrolisthes cinctipes | reverse complement strand
GTGGGTTGATCTTTCGGCTGAAAGTCCTTGAGTTGCCGGGGTTGATAGGTTTTCCACATTGGCCCACCATGAGCTGCCAAATAAGTGTCCGTTAACCCTTTCATTTAATTTAGGGAGGTCGGTTTTCGCTCCTTCAGAAACAGCCTCAGTTCTGCATGACACTGTCTCAAGAATTGTTCCCGTAAAATGAGATCTTTAAGGTTTATATAAGTCTGTTCAACTCCGGTTAAATCTATCCATGTTTCAGAGTACCGAACTATTCTAAAAGTAAACTGATTTACTCTCTCACCTTTCTCGGGCAGAGTCTCTGAACTTTGACCGGTAACCATCTTCTGTTAAGGCATATCTTTCTAGGATAGATTTCTTCACCAGATCGTATTTTATCGAATCCTCGGGTAATAAAGCAATATATGCTTGCAATGCCTTACACGTGAGAAGAGAACTTAAACTAACTGCCCACTGTTCCTTTTTTCCATTTATTTTTAACTGCATACCTTTCGAATCTCTCTATGTGAGCGTCAATATCGTCTACCCCTTCTTCAAACTTAGGTAGTTTTGGCATGGGTCCCGAATTTTGAATGTTACTTTGGCGAAACTCTCGCATTTCCAACTCATGTTGACGCTCCTTTTCTTTATCCACTCTCTCCTTTTCCTTTTCTTGGCATTCCTTTTCTCTAAGTTCACATTCTTTTTCCTGAAGTCTAATTGCATGTTCTAACTCTTGTTCTGCTCGTCTTAGCTCAAACTCTCGCTTTTCCTTTTCTTCATAAATTTCACTCTGTATTTGTCTTTCCTCTCGTTCGCGTTGCCTTTCTTCTCTTAATATCGTCTGTTGTTCAGATACAAAATGTCTTAATTCACTCCCTTCATATCCCAGTGATTGTCCTTTCGTTGTTAGATTTTCAAGTTCCATGGTCTTGAATGGTTGTCGGCTACCATCGATCTCCACATACACAGGGAACTATTTCACTTTCCTTGACTGTTCTAACCCTCCAACTCATTTATCTACAATTCCCGGGTCTGGGCACCATGTCAATTGTCACGGGTCAAAGGTAGACTTTTGAGTTGGGGTTAAGAAAACTTGAGAGTAAACATGAACATATATTACACTATGTACAGTAATTAACAATAGTCGTTCAATATTCCTCTGTACTGTACACGACTCAGGGCCAACACACTTTCCCTCACGTCATGACACTCTTAATTCCGGGCCTGGAGTTCCCGGCTTCACTGTATAAGTTCCGGCTTTTAGTTCCGGTTTCTTCTATAAATCTGGGCCTGACGTTCCCGGCTCCACACTCAGTTGAGTTGGTTCCAGCTCTGGTCTGTACTATCCAGAGGTTGTGATGAGATGTGTTTGTGTTTAACGCCTATCGACTACCTTATGGTCATTAAGGCGACGTAAGTACAGATCGATTAAAAAAAAAAAAAAAAAATTGTGTACGTGGATGTGTGTATGTGTGTTAGTATCTCCTCCTCCACTGCTGGTTGTGACTCTGCACAAAAGAGCTGTTCGTTGAAGTTTTGGAGAGTGAACGAGCAGACGGTGTTACTCTGCTCGTCCACACCTCCCGAACCGGGAAGACGTCGGGGTCCCGGCAGCATGTTGTGTACTGGGAGATGTCAAGGTGAGGAGAGGTAGACAGACACCACTCTACGGTAACAGTAGGTGGTGGTGGTGTTGGTTGGCTGTCTGTCCTCCTCCTCCTCTTCCTCTTCCTCTTCCCCACAGTCTGCCATCCCCCTTCATCCTCCAGGTCCATGTTGTCGTTGGTGGAATCATCCTTTGTGGTGGTGGTGGAGTGGGCACTGGTGTCTGTGTCCTCCTCCGTCTCTGGGTCTTGTTGGGCAGGCTCAGGTGGTGGTGGTGGCGGTGGTGGTGATGCCTTTCCAACATTCTCCCTGTTGAGTGGACGAGGCAACATCAATCGGCGACTGGGGTGGGCCGGAGGCGGGGTTGTTGGCGCGTCCTCTCTGCTGCTCCTCCTCCGTCGTGCCGGCTTGCCGCCTCGCTTCTTGGTGGTGTTGGTGGTGGTGGTAGTGGTGGTGGGTGGTTGTAGATCGGGAGAAATGGCGATTGGTGGCAAGCAATTTCTCCCGAAGATGTCCTGGAGGAGGTCGGAAAGACGACCTAGCCCTTCTGCAGCTAAGGCAACAGCAGTCTTGGTGCAGACGGTGACAATGTCTGCCTGCTGCTGCCGTTGCTGCGGTGGTTGGGCGTCAGCCGTCCTCCTCCCACGGGCATGGAGTGAGCCGAGGACTTTACCACCATCAAGCCCGGCTACGTTGGTAGCCTCCACGCCCTTCCTCCCTTCCTCTACTGTGAAGGACACCTCTCCGTCCCTCAGTGATGGTGGTGAGGTGGTGGCAGCAGAGAGAAGGATGCTCCTCCTGTGGACGAAGTAGTCGCTGCTGTCAGCTGTCACAAACCCATAGCCCTTTAAGTAGTTAAATCACTTCACCCTGCCAGCGAGACAGGTGGCAGAGGAAGTGGTGTAGTTGGGAAGAGGTGTTGAGTGGGCCATGGTTGGTGAATGAGTGCTGCTGATCCAGAGGCTGGTCTCATACTGACTATATCTGCCCCGTCTGGACCCTACCATGGTTCGGTTGTCTTCCTTGAACCATAACATATAAATCAAAACCACCCTTACGTCCAAACAACCTTAACAATTAACAATACACCAATAACATTACCCTTAATAACTACACACCTTAATAACCACTTAACCTTAACAATTATCAATACACAAATAACATTATAAACCGGGACAATCTTCTTTGCTCCCTCATTTGAGCCGATTGTGACACCATGTACAGCCACAAACAAATAGCTACCGACACTTTTCTTCTATCGTAGTAATATCTTGGTAATAAATAATAATACGTGTATGATTTTGCAACACCTTATGATGCTAGTTGAGGGGGATTAGTTGACATAACGTGTTGTATGATTATATTTTGATATGATATTTATATATTTGCACGATGGAAGGAAAGTGTCGGTGGTTATTTGATTGTGGGTGTACACATTAAACAACCATTGATACATCACACATCCTTACTCCAATCTAATCCAATCCAATATATATATATTGTCTGCATGCAACCTCTTGAAATATATGGTTATTCAGTTTTGATAACGATCACGTTTGTGAAAAACACGATACAATGAAGAAAATATTATCGCACAAGAATTGACATCAACTGCTAAAACCATGCTTGCATTTTTAAAGGAATGCAAGGAATAAAAGCCTCACTCCTGCCCGTGGCTGTGGCTGTGCTGGTGAATTTTGTTTCATCGGGTGGGCGAGAACTATATATGGAGGAGGTGGGAAAAACTGTCGTTCAACTACTTGAGAAACATTTGTCTAGATGCCATCTGGTACTTTTGACTACAGAAGTGTATTCACCAATGGATATGGTAATTCTAAGGTGAGAAAAGCCAGCTAAATGTTTGCATGATTTTTCTGATTACCTTCATTTACCCATGCGCACTATATTATGATTCAAGCATGTAATCCTCATCACATCACCCATCACTATCATCATCTCGATCATCAATCATTGATATTCCACTACGAGAAAAATACCATTTCTTAAATTTCCCAGTTTTCTGATTCTCTGTTTGCGATCAGCCTAGTCCAGCCATATTCATGCTAAATTTCAAATATCGCATAATTACTGACATCCCTGTCTAAACCAACCTTTCTCTTTCTACCTCTGGCAGCTATTTTGTAACTCTGTCTATCTGTTAATTATGTTCTATGCATAATACTTTTAGCTAGATTATTATCCATTATTTTTGTCTTCATCATTCTCTTAACGACTCATGTGATTTTGTTCGATAGAATTTTTAAGGCATTGAGTTTCTGATCCATAAGTCAGAACCTGTAGCATACACCGATTGAATACATTTTTATTTATCGAAAGAGGTTTGTCATTATTCTTGATAATATTGTGTTTCCCAACTCTACTCCATCACATATGTATTATCACATTACATATCCTCTTGTGGTACACTGTATGTTTGCACTATTTATTTACCCAAAGTATGTGTTTGTCTTAAGGGACCCTTTGAATTAGTCAGAAAATTGAACCAATGCGAGTCCTTCAAATATTGCCACAAAACACCATCTATATGGAAGGATGTACTCGTGGGTCGTCCACCTCAGCTTCAGTGTATTTGTGGAAATACCTGCCGGAACTCTCATTTATCAGTTGGGCTGGTTTTTACTTACCACCCGTCGTCACCTACACTGAGGGCTTGCGTCAGTCAACTTACCACTCGTTGCCTGAACTTACCACCCTTCGTCTTCCTGGGGAATTAAGTTAATTACTCAAGGTTTAGAGTAAACTCTGGGACTTTTCTCTTTTTACTGAAGTATATAAGGTTACAGATTAAAGGTTATACCAGACAGCTCGTGTCTTCTCAAAGATATATGTAGGAAGATGAACCTGTTCTCGCCAGGGCAGGGCTATGAATGCCTCCCTAGCCCAGGGCAGGGCTGTAAGTGTGCCTCTCTTCTGTCGATCATTTCTCAAGTACCACACCCTTCCGTGCGTGACAGATTGCAACGATGGTGTGGATAATGCTTGGTTTATATGTGAAATATATGAATGTTAGATACAAGTTTATATAAGAATAATGTGAGTAAATATATATTGTCCATTTCTTTTAATACAAGATGACAATATGGAGTTGATTATAGCATAGATATTAGCATAGAGATAATTACAGAGTGAATCTAGCAATCAGTGGCTCAGCATGGAAACTTCCCAGCACGCTGTCAAGTCAGCAGAATTCGAAGGATATTGTGTCTAGTGAAGCTGGTTTGAACTACTTTCAACCCCACGGTATATCCCACCACCAAGGGTGTGTCTGTATTGCGAACGTGAATACAGGCGCGCGCAGATACAAGGAGCTTGTTTCGTGGCATGGTCAGGAGGAATCCAAAGGTTTTCTCCATCACTGTGAATTCCCACTTATTCCCATTCTCATTTCTATATAAAATCCACAAAGCAAGCAGTAAAACGGTTTAGTGAGAACATTTTGTATTGTTTAATAATTTAACATAACTTTCTTTAAAAGCCTCCTCTAACACTTTGCTTATTTATGCCTGCATTGCTGTCGAGTTTTAACTAAATCAAAGGTATTTACAAGTGTGCAAACAGGGAATCGAACCCCGAACCAACACATTGATCATCCTAGACGTTCTCCTGGCGCTCTGCCTAATTCTTGTTTGTGTTGCTTTTACACTCATGCTTGTGTGTTGTTGTTTGTGCATTCTTGTTTGTGTGTTGTTGTTTCTGTGGTGTTGCTGGTGTTGTTTGTCTGTTGTGATTCTGTGTATTGTATTGTTGTGATTGTCTGTGTGTGTGTGTGTGTGTCCTTGGCTGATTAAGTGTTTAGCTGTTCGTGTTGTTGTTTGCTTCCCATCTAGGCCTTGCTTGGCCAGATGAAGAGCGCGGATTCGGATGTGGCTTCCTGCCTGGAGGCTGACTTGGCCATGTCGGAAGAGGATGAGTCTCCTATCGAGTATCACTGGCCTGAGCTGCCTTCTCGCAACCCTCCCCCCGTCTCCTCGGTCACTCCGCAGCTCAGGTTGCAGCCTTCCACCTCCTCAACCTCTACCAAGCGACCAGTTGATGCCTCATCCGACTCCTTGCAGGATTCCGATGGTGTGGACTGTTTGTCTCCGGCTTCGAAGACTGCCAAGGGTGCTTCAGCTGTGCATGACGTACCTTCTCTGCCTCAACGTGGTGTTTCTTCCTTGTATACCAACTCCTTGCCCTCGTCCAACCTTCCTGCTTTTGCCCCAAGAAATGCCTATGTTAAGCTCTCCTTCTCTGGGAACCCATCTATGGACACAAAGTTGCGTTGGTTGTCTGATGTCAACAAGGCTGAAGTGAAGATGGCTGCTGTCACTTCCCGGTTTGCCTACATCTCTAGGAAGCGTCAGGACACCATTGATAGAGTGAAGGCTGGTGAATTTTTGTCTCTGCCTCTCATTCTTGAAGACTCACCCGAGAGGCCTCGTAAGTTCCCCAGCTACATCCTTACCCGTTTTCCTATTAATGTTGGTGTTGTCTGGAGTCAACCCGATCCACCTCCAAATAAGATTTCCTTTGATTTCCTCCCCTGTCTTCCACAGTGTGAGGTGAGGAAACTTCATAATGACCAGCCTTGGTGCTACAAGTGCTGGGGTGTGGGGCATATCTCCCGGTACTGTTCTGCCAGGCCGAAGTGTGCATGGTGTGCCGCCGACCATGATTCAGGGGCGAGCCATCACGTCATGCTGCCTCCACCTCTGAGCCTTCACCTCCTGAGGATACGTCTCGATGGAAATGTCCACGATGCCTTTAGCCAGGGGTTAACGTGTGGCATGGTTGTACTCGACGTCAGGTCCAGGCTCGTGTCACCACTATTGCTCCGCCTCCACAAACGCCACCACTACCTCCCCAGTCTGCTCCTCCTACCAGCCCTGCCTCACTTCCAGACCTGGCCCACCGCAAGTCTGTTGCTACTCTCATGGCACGATGTACGGCTCTCGAGAACTGCTTTTCTGCCCTTGAAGCCAGGATTGATGGGCTGGTTGCCGCACAGGCTGCCAATGACTCCAAACTCTCCACCTTGGTCGAGGCTCAGCAGGCCATCATCTCAACTGTCACTACCCTTACTAAAAAGATGGATACTGTTGCATCTCGCTTTGAAAAGCTTTTCGAGTCAGTCCCTTCTCCTGGTCCATCTTCTTCTCCAGGTCGCTCATCTGCCCCCACTCACCGGACTTCTACCTCCAAATACAGAGTTCGCTAGTGATTGCCGGCTGGATGTCATCTCCTGGAATGTATGTGGTATCACCAGTTATGCTACACTCACTCAACTCAAGGCCTATGTTTTTCGTCAGCATCCCAGTGTTATTTTTCTCCAGGAAGCATTTCCAGGATGGCCGCTCGCTGCTGGGCAAGCTCCTCCTCTCTCAGGTTATGTGCCATATGTTCATCTGGTAAGGAATGGTCTCCTGACTTACATAAATAGCTCCTTGCCACATCGCCCTCTCTGTCCCTCACTGATCCTGACATGACCTTTCAGCTATTTGAGGTTCTAACTGGGAATGGAGTACTACAACTATGTAATGTCTATTCTGCCCCAGCTAGACTCACTCTTGAGGCTCTTGCTTCTCCAACAGTGCGTGGTATGGTTTATATGGGAGATTTTAATGCTTGGCATTCTGATTTGGGTGATGGTTCTGGCTCTATTAATCGTAATAGTGTTCGTCTCCTTTCATACATCCGCAAGCATCATCTGACACGCTCGGACACTGACGGTACCACTCATTGCTGGGGAGGTACTCTGGGTTACATCCTCTTGTCTGGCCTGATAGCATCTCAGATCCTGTGCTCCTCCAGGCCAGACTTATTCTCTGATCACATCGCTCTTCGGTTTCATTATTCTCTAACTGCTGGGTCATATGCTTCAGCCACTCGTTTGCGTATTGCTGTGCCCCCTAAATATTGCCCGACTTACATCTTATTTATGGCTCATGTATTCCCTACATTTGACATATATCAGCTGAACAGTTGCACTCTGATCTTGTATCTGCTACTCATGACTTTTATAGGCTATACGTCTCCTGGTCACACCTCCAGCATCGCCATACTGCCCACTCCTGGACGCTGGATGCACGTATACAGGAGGCAAAGAAGGAGGCTGAACATGATGGCCAATTGTTTCAAGCCAACCCAACCCCTAACCTCCTCCATCGTTACCAGATGTCTAGAGACGCTTTAGTTGCCCTGCAGGAGTGTGCTCACACTGTGTCTTGGCAGCGGTTCACGGACAGCATCTACCAGCAAACAAGTGTGGCTTCTATGAGGCACCTCATCCGTCGGGTTGTTAAAGAGACACCGGCCACTGCTCGTCATCACACTCCTGCCGACTACGCCCAACAACTTGTCGATGCCTGGTCAGAACAATCTACGCCAGCCAGTCTACCCATCCACATACATGATGGACTTGCTTCTCGTGCTGCTGTCCATCGGCTTCGTCTAATGGCTGCTCTGTTGCAAGATGAAGACAATGATGATGAGGAGATAACTGAGGAGGAGTTGTGCCGTGCTCTATCTCGGGGTAGAGCTTCTTCCTCTGGTGATGATGGTGTTACTTATGCTGTGCTGCAACTACTTCAATAAGTTCCTGGGAACCCTCTACTTCGACGGTACAATATTCGTCTTCGTGACGGTTGTGTACCACGAGCCTGGACCAGCAGCACAATAATACCCATCCCTAAGCCCGGCACTGCGAAGTTCAGGCCTATTTCCCTTACTTCCTGTTTTTGTAAGGTTATGGAGAGAATCTTACTCAATCGTCTCATGTAGAGACTGCAAGATCGTCTTTTGCAATGGCTGTTTGGTTTCCTTCCCCAGAGGAGCACACACCACTGCCTAGTTGACCTGTACTCTCGCCTTTCCAAGGACAGTGTGGTGGCCTTTATTGACATTCATTGACCTTCGATGTTGCTAATCGAGATGTCATTTTGGATCAACTGGTTGACTTTGGGATAAAGGGTAATCTACTATGGTGGATTCGGGGCTACCTGAGTAACAGGACCTCCCGTGAGTTTTTCAGTGATGCGCTCAGTCCTTTGCGCTGTTTTCATCTTGGTACGCCTCAAGGGGGTGTTCTCAGCCCATTGTTATTTAATAGTCTGATGCATCGGCTGCTCACTTCTCTCCCTGATATTCCTGGAACTACAATTACGTGCTATGCTGATGAATGATATCTGTGTTCATTCTACCTCACCAAGGGATCTCCAGTGGTTTCTTGACTCCTCCTCTGTGGCCTCCTCTCACTGTGGCATTATTGTCTCCCCAGATAAGAGCAGAATATTAACCTGCCGCCTTCCTCAAGCTCGGTCAGTGTTCACCATTGGAGGGACTGTCATTCGTATGTGTTCCCAGTATCGCTACCTGGGCGCGCCAGTCAATATTTGGCCGGTTGTCCCTGCCAGACCTCAAGACCATCCCATTGTCCAGGACTTATTGGGTCGTCTCCAGCGCCGACTTACGCCACTTCGATGGCCCTCTAACAACTCCTCGGGCATCTCCATCCCAGTAGCCAGAACCATCAGTCTATATTGTTTTTATCCTTTCAGTTGTTGATTACCTCTTCCCAGCTTTGATTGAACTTCCTAGGGCTACTCTGGAAACTTTAGAAAAATTTCAGAATAGAGCAATGAGAATAATTCTCGGCTGTCCAATGTCGACCAGGATAGTAAACATGAGTTGCGTCTTCCCGCATTAGTCAAGAGAATTTATTGTAATGTTACTGGCTTCACTGTCAAGTTCCTCCATTTCCCATATCTTTCACCCCATTACTCTCAGTTAGTCAGGACTTCTCTTAGACCAAACTCCCCTGTCTTTCCCATACTGCCTGCTGGAGTTACTCTTATAAGGTCTGTTTCTTTAATATAGATATAATGGTTGCAGACATCCCCCCAGTGCCCCCTCCATGGATGCTACCAACACCTGATGTGAGCTTCACACTTACTTCCAAGTCGGAACTGCCTTCTCTACAGCGGCAGTTGACTTTGGAACACATAGAGACAGTGACGTCCTCCATCAAAGATCCATTCTGTCTCTACACTGATGGCTCATTGCAAGCGGATGGTACAGCAGGATGTGCTGTTTTCTCTCCTGACCTGGAGTCACCTCCAGGGGGCTGGGTTGGCCGTCGTCTCTGTAACCAGTCTAGCTCAACATTGTGTGAACTGTATGCCATTCTGGATGCTGTTAGTCTTGTTTGTCAATGCGGAGTGAATGCTGCTATTTTTTGTGACTCCAAACCTGCCCTTCATTCCCTCTCCAGTGTTCAGCCCACACACTCTACTGTTATTCAGCAGATGTTATCGCTTTTGGCCTTATTGCATCATCGTAACTTGACTGTTAAATTTTAATGGGTGCCATCCCATGTAGATTTACGTCACAATGGTACAGTTGACAGACTCGGAAAGGAAGCCTGCCATCTGCCTCCTCGTGGTGTTGGACGTCCTTTCTCCCTGACATGTTACCTTTCTAGAGTTCGCTCCGCCGCTCTCCTCCCTGTACGGCGACGTAGGGATGCAGAGAGGCCCTTCAGCATCTCCATCACCCATTACGAGACTGTCTGCCATCACAAATATTCCAACCGTCGTCGAGGCCTCATGGTTCGGCACAATGTAGTCTCTGCTCGTTTGAGGCTTGGCTACTGGCCACCGTGGCAGGTTGCTGGGATGCAGGGTGAGCCTCCCTCCACTGAGTGTCGCTTGTGTCGAGCGCCTCGTGCTAACACTATAGAGCACTATTGCCTGGCCTACCCCACTGTCCGACACTTGCTGCCACTTGATGTGGTTTGTCGACACTTGCTGAACCATCAAGTTCTGGAGTAACTTCTGGTACGACACCCACGTTTTTGTGGATTTATGTAGGTCATAATGTAAATATTTGTCTGTATGCTTGTGCTTCATTCTGGTACGTTTTCGTGTTATGTGTGTGTGTGTGTGTCTGAGTGTGTGGTTGTAGTAATTGAATTCTCATGAGTCCCGCCTACCTTTGTGTATTGTTGTCTGCCTGTTGACTGACGCTATGGCGCAATGAATTTAAAAAAAAAACTGTGCACGCCAATTAATGTGTGTGGAGAGAGAGAGAGAGAGAGAGAGAGAGAGAGAGAGAGAGAGAGAGAGAGAGAGAGAGAGAGAGAGAGAGATGACTTTCAAAGTGTTCGCAACTTTTACTTTAAATGCATGAATTTTGTTGTTATCCTCACTCAATCCATCTATAACCGCTTAGTAATGTCAAAACTGAAGTGTGTGAAAGTTCGATATGTAATGGTAATAAAATATTACCTCTGTCGGAGTAGTCAAATTTCATCGTAAAATATCAACAGTCATGACACTACTATAGTCTTTTTGAAATATACTGAGCGCTGAGGCGTTGGCTGTTAGGACGTTTCTCCTTCCCGCAATGCTGCCAAATCAGACCAATACACTTCACTCACTCTCTCATATCAGCTATTTACTGATGTTAAATTAATCTAAATTACTGCGTATACATTTACTTCACTACTAAGGCCATGTAGGTATATGAAAGTATCATTCACTTCTCATATTAACAATGATAATATATATATGTATCACAACACTGGGCTGAATATTTTTCCGATGTTGCCAGTACACCTAGGGTGAGTGTATTCCGGGATAAGTGTATAAGCTCCACCTGTCAACTCAGGTCACTACCATCACTTTTCCTCTGGCTGCCACTCAAGATGGAGCAGCACCTCTGCTACTCGCTATCATGGTTTACATAGTCGAAAAAGAGAGAACTTATTTATAATGTAAATAAGTACTTTTTAGAAAAGAAAGCAAATAGAGGACCTATCATTGCACCATCGCGAGCATGGTGGTGAGGAAAAAGTGTCGAAATAAACGAAATATTATGTTATACCCTACGAAAAGTGTGGCATTTATAATACAACATAATGTGTCAACAGAAAAGGAAAGATTTACTTTTATGTTTTGTTGTTAATGGCAAGCGATATATAGGCAACAGATGAGAGAGAGAGAGAGAGAGAGAGAGAGAGAGAGAGAGAGAGAGAGAGAGAGAGAGAACAGACTGTGAGTTGGTGATGGCTGGCTGTCATTTTTAATGAGGATCTAATCCCATAATTGTCTAGAAGAGATCTGGCACCGTAGCAGTCAGGTAAATCTTGGAAGTGGCCAACGCCTCAACGCTCAGTGTATTTCAAAAAGACTATACCAATGTTCACAATGCTCGTAAATTAAAGATATTTGTTATAATTGACTGAAAATAAAGCCATCGTCATCACAATGATTAACTTGGTAGAACCAACCTATGGAAATTATGAGGCCTGATTTTAATATGTTATGTTCTAGGAACATTGTGACGTTTAAAACTTCACATTCAATATAATTTACTTATTATGTGTCATAACTATCATTAACGTTATGATGTAGAACATAAAATATTAATTAAAACCAAGATGCGCTGCTGATAGCTGGCATATACTAAACATTCATAGAGACATCTGGCCGAGACTATAGCTACTGCCTCACCAACCCAGTATTTCTTTTACCATTTGAGAGCATAATATACTGATAACAAACAATAACTAATGACTTTACTAACCATCACAATGTTGTGGTCTACCAATGTCATGTTTTTTATGTAACAGATTTATATAGGTGACATATAATTTAGTACAGCATTACTGCGCACAATCCTCTCGCTAAGTTTCCTCCGTAAAACATGCACCACACCATTCCCAAGCCTACACCCCTCCATTACCATCCCCCGATTTACTCCTGGCATGTGTTTCGGATATGCGAGTCGAAACTGGAGGTTCACACCTTGTGGGGTACAAACATTGACAACGCTGTAGTGATGAACGTGGCAGTGGAGGAGACTGTACAGTCGGCGGCAGAAGTCCTGTCGCCTCACCTGCTTCACCGAGACAAGCAGTGTTCATGGACTCGAGAAATACACACGTTTTCTACACCTAATAATCTCGAGTCTATGAACATCGCGTGCCTCGGTGAAGCAAGTGAGGCGACAGGACTTCTGCCACCGACTGTACACACACACGCACACACACACACACACATATATATATATATATATATATATATATATATATATATATATATATATATATATATATATATATATATATATATATATATATATATATATATATATATATATATATATATATATATATATATATATATATATATGCCCACGGGCATGCACCCACACACTCACACACCCACACAAGCAAGTGTTGGACGGTGGGGCAGGCCAGACAATAGTGTTCTATAGTGTCAGAGCAAGGCGCTCGGCACAAACGATACTCAGTGAAGGAAGGCTAGCCCTCCATTCCTGCAACCTGCTAAGGGGGCCGGTAGCTCAACCTCAACCGAGCAGAGGTTACATTGTGCCTCCGAACCATGAGGCCACGGCGAAGGTAGAAATACTTGCGATTGCAGACAGACTCGTAGTGGGTGATGGAGATGCTGAAGGGCCTCTCTGCATCCCTACGCCGCCGTACAGGAAGGAACGTGATGGGGCAGACTCTAGAGAGGTAACATGTCAGGGAGAGAGGACGTCCATCACCACGAGGAGGCAGATGGCAGGCTTCCATCGTGAGTCTGTCAACTGTAGCATTTTGATGTAAACAGAAATAGGATGGCACCCATAGAAGACAGACAGGTTGGAGGAGGCTGAAGACACCAGTAGAACAGGGCAGTACTCCTAGGGTGGAGGCTGGATTCGTGATAAGGAGGGTTGAAACTCCCGTTTCACCTGTCTGTTCACTTTCGCTGATCTTTTTCGTGTCTCACCTACACCGAGAGTAGTCCAACATATTCTCAAATTAAAATTAAATACTCTACACACCACACCCACTTGTCCATATTTTATTTTTAATTTTGAAATTGTTATTAATGAAAAGTTCTCATAACAATGCCTCAGAGGCCCTTGGGGATGAGTCAATAAACTCACATCAGACTGATATATTTGATGATGGCCCTTCAAGATGTCCTGGACAAATTGTCTGATACACTCACCATCAGAAACAGATCTCACTAACACCCTGACTCCCATTTGGGGGTCCAAGCATCTGCGCAGCTTCAGTCAACCAGACTCGGGACTACTCAGCCAGATAGTCTGGGGAACTACAACAACAACAACAACAACTCACCATCAACATTTGCAACATTTGCAGCCTTTCCTCTAACTTTTCTTCTGTTGAACACCACCTCTTCCGCTAAACATCATCTTCTCTTCCTCACTGAAACCTAGATCTCAGCATAAACCGACAGCAACCCCTACTCTGTTTCCTCTTACTTTCTCTATTCTCAGCTTCGAGCCAAAGGCGAATTTTGCATATTCGTACGCAACGACTTCACTTGTTCTCGTGTTCCCAAACTTGACTCTTCTAAAAACTCAACCCTCAGGCTTCGGCTAACCTGTTACTCTTAAACTAAATACATCTGTGCTGTATATCTCTCTCCTAACTCTACTAACTATCCAAAATACTTTGAATATCTTACCTCAAAAGTGGAACACATTCTATCCCATTCTCCTTTCACAGAAATCTCCAATTTAGGAGATTTCAATTTTCACCACCGCCTTTGGCTTTCATTTCCCTTAACTGATCCACCTGGTGAACAAGTCTTCGTCTTTTCTATCCTCAACGACCTAGAGCAGCTAATTCAGTACCCTACCCGTATTCTAGACCGCCTTAGAGATCAGCCCAATATCCTTGGCTTATTCCTAATCTCTCATCCTTCTGCTTATACTGTTAAACAGTATGAGCCGATCACAATTTTTTTTCAGTATCCTGTCCTATCGCTCCTGTAAGACCTTTGGACCCTCCCAGGAAGCACCATCTGTGGCATTACAGCGCCACCAACTGGGATGATCTAAGGCAATTCTTTTAAGATATCCCGTGGCCGGGGTCCCTCTGAGTGTTCTGCATGCATCACAGAGGTGATCCTCTCGGGCATGGAGGCATACATTCCATATTCTTTCTCTCTTACTAGTTCACGAAAATCTTGGTTTAATCACGCTTGTTCTACTGCTGCCAAAATCAAGGAGGAAGCTTTCAGACGGTACTGACTCCTTCAAACTGATGAATCTCATGCTTTGTAAATCTCTGCCCGGAATCGTGCCAAATCTGTTCTCGGACGAGCCAAAAAGTCCTTCATCCGTGCCAAGTGAAATGATCTTTCCAATTTTTCCTCCTCTCGTTCTTTCTGGCATCTAGCCAAAAATGTCTCCGGTAACTTTACTACTTCCTCTTTCCCTACTCTCATCCTTCCTGATGGAAATGTTGCCATCTCTTTACCCGATAAAGCTGAACTCTTCTCTCATACTATTGCCTCCAACTCCACTCTGGACGATTCCGGCTCTGTTCCTCCATCTCTGCCCCCCTCTGACTAACTTATGCCTGCCATCAGTATCTCTTCAAAGGAAGTTTTCTCTGTGTACGTGCCTTACGGAATTCCTCATGTTGTTCTCAAGAACTGTGCTTCTGTGCTGACACCCTGCCTAGGCAAACTAATTTGTCTTTGTCTGTCATCTAACACTTTTCCTTCTTGCTGGAAGATTGCTCTGATCCAACCTTGTTCTGTCGCGTTAGATATAGCAAAAGCTCTTGATAGAGTCTGGCACAAAGCTTTAACCTCCAAACTGCCTTCATTTGGGCTCTATCCCTCCCTCTGCACTTTGATCTCTGATTTCCTTTCTGGACGGTTTATAGTTGCTGTTGTAGATGGTCACTGTTCTTCTTCTAAGTCTATCAACTGTGGTGTTTCTCAGAGGTGTTTTGTTCTATCACCTACTTTCTTTCACCTTTTCATTAATGACCTTCCCAGCTGTACTTCATCCCCTATCCACTCCTGTGCTAATGATTCCACCCTACATTACTCCACCCAGTTTGATAACCGCCCATCCCAGACGCTCCTCTCCACATCACGCAATGACGCAGTAGCACGCCTGACTTTTGATGGTTCCCTCATCTCCGACTGGAACAGAGAGAACCTCATGGTTTTCAATGCCTCTAAAACATAGTTCCTTCATCTTTTAACTCGCATAAATCTTCCAAATGACTATCCCCTCTCCTTCAATGACATACAGCTCTCTTGGAGAGATCATATTACCTTTCTAGCTAAAACAGTCTCAAAGAGGTTAGGTGTGCTGTGCAGATTCCATGAATGCTTCACCCCCACACAATTGCTTTCTCTGTACAGTGGACTCATCCTCCCCTGTATTGAGTATGGCTCTCATGTGTGGGGTGGCTCAACCTTTACAACACTTCTGGACAAGGTGGAATCAAAGGCATTTCGTCTCATCAACTCTCCTCCTCTTACTGATTCACTACAACCTCTCTTTCTTCGCCACAATGTTGCATTACTTTCTCACTTTTATCACTAGGGCACCGGACATTGCTCTTTTGAACTCTCTCAATGTATGCTTCCTCCCCTCAGGAGAGCATGCAACACTCGCCAAACCTCTTGTGTCACCTCTTTTCTGTCCAACCCCCTAATGCAAGAGTTAACCAGTACTCTCGGTCTTTCAAATACTCAACTGGTCAATTCTGGAACACTGAATCTTTATCCATCTTTCCTCCTTACTACGACTTAAACTCCTTCAAACGCAATGTATCTAGGCATCTCAAACGAAATTGGGCTTGATTTTGGACTATTCCTCCAATTTTATTGATAAGGATGATCACCGGGCTCCCAGCCTTTGATCCTCATTTTTTTTTTTTTTTTTTTTTCATATAGAAAAAAATAAATTGACAGTCAAATTATATTATGCAAAAAGGCCCAAAACGATAAAATCTGCTGAACAACTGCAGAGTGTGTGGGCTGAACACTGAAGAGAGACTGGAGGGCAGGCTTGGAGTCACAAATGATGACAACATTCACTCCTCGTTGACACAGAAAACTAACAGCATCCAGAATGCCATACAGACAACACAATGTGGAGTTGGATTGGTCACAGAGACGACGGCCAACCCAACCCCGTGGAGGTGACTCCAAGCCAACTGCACCATCCGCTTGCAATGAGCTGTCAGTGCAGAGGCAGTGTAGAACTGTGATGGAGGACGTCACCTTTTTCACATGTTCTAGAGCCAATTGTAACTGTAGAAAAGGCAGTTCCGACTTGGAAGTAGGTGTATAGCTCACATCAGGCATTGGTGGCATCCAAGGAGGTGGCCCTGGGGGGACTGGGGCAAACTACCAGGACCTAACTGGGGTGCGAGAGTTACTGGAAACAAACCCCAACGGATGTTGGCGAGTGAGGTTTCGGTGTTGTCAAACGCTACCCATAGCAGCGATCCCACATGACCGATTTACCGCAAGTGGCTGGGAAAACAAAATCTGCATCCCGAGAGAGGCGAGAGTCTAAATCGACGAGGCAGTTGTGTTTGCTACGCTGGGGAAGGAAACCAAACAGACATGGAGAAAGACAATCCTGCTGTCGGTTCATGAGAAGGTTGAGTTAGATCCTCTCCTTAACCTTACTAAAACAGGAGGTAAGGGGAAAGATAATTTAAATTTTATTTCTTCCCCATGCAAAAATAGATATGTAGGATTTGAACATCGGGCCACGAGCCGAGTGCTGACCACCATGTAGAGGGTACTTCATCCCCATGTGACTACTTGTTTTAAAAAAAGAGCCATCTTGATTTGAAAGTTTGTCTCAACGCATCTCAGCCTAAACACCCAACCATCCAACAAAGGACGATGACTCACTCAGGTCTTCCCTTTGATGAGAGTCACTGGTGACACGTACTGGCAGCCTTGTTTCCAGGGGAAAAGTTAGTCTGCTCCCTCACTGGCAACCTTGCTACCATGGAAAACCCTCTCCCACACAAAATGGGGAAATGGTGAATTTAGTGAAACAGGTTTTAAATAATTTCAAGCTCGTTGAGTAACATATGTAAAAGAAGAGAACATGCAGACGAACTGGAAATGCCCTTTTCTAAGTAAATGAGATAATAGTACCAAACTATCGTATCCTCCAAATGGTTGCTGCAAATTATGTAGTCTTTCTTACATTTCACAGGTTAGTAAATGAAGGGGTAGTGGTAGCAGCAACAACAAGAGGTCAGAATAATCTCTCGGAAACTCTGTGGGGAAACTATGGCAACTGCCGGACACTTATTCTCAACCTTAACTATAACAAGAACAGCACCATATCAGCCCTCAGGTAAGGTGACAAGTAACGTTGTACAGTAGATAATATAAATTGTTTATTACAGTTAGTACCAATTCTTATGTCGTTACAACCATCATCATCAGAGCACTATTAACCTTTATGAGCAAACACAATTAAGAATAAAATATGCAGAGTACCGCAAGGAAATATAAAGATATATATATAGTAAACAGATTTAATTTAAGACCAGCAATCAATCATAGTCGGTGCCTCTAAATAATTTTGTCCCATCTGATGAAGGCAATATAGATGAAATTACAGATCACCGGACAGCAAAATAAGTAATCATTTCTAGAGATTTGTATGAATATTCATTATGGAAATCCTGCGTTGATGTCCACAAACAGTGTATGACATTAAAATGACAAAGGGTAATAACAACACCATTATTCATTCTTTTTTTAACAGCCAGTGTTCCATATGAAATTCAAATATCTTACCATACACGCATTTCAGTGAAACCTTACAGGCAACGTCATACACAGTGCTTCAAATTTTATGTATATGTTTACGTTGAGAAGTGGCATAGCAACGTATTTAAGGTAAACTTATTTCAAAACTTCTTGTAAAGGCTGTTGGAGCGCATTGGGTACTGGAAACTGTCGGAAACACGGGTGTTAGTTGTGGGTGGGATGCCAGAAGTGAAAGACGTCCTCCTCCACCACAGCTTCAGAAACACTGTCAACGCCCTCTACCTTGCCATCAATCCTGAGCATCTCGTCACATCACGCTCTGGACTGCACTTTAATTCCAATCTCTCTTCCAAAAGTTTGCTACTTACTAATCACTTAGCTGTCGTATATTCCTTATAATATTTCTCAAACAAAAGTCTCTCTTCGATATGGTAATTGACCTCATTTTGGACTGTAACTCATGTTATCATTATACATTAAGTTGTCTTTCTCTTCCACCCATCACTATTCTTATAAGAATTCGTCAACAACTTTAATGAAAACTAGAAAACATTGGAGTGGTAATTCACAATGACGTGAAGAGCAGCATGCTAAGAAAAACCCACTTTTTTTAGACAAAAAGTATTTAATATGGACGTTTCGGAGGCAACTACCTCCCTCTTCAGCAGTACAGAGTTGTATGAAACATGAAAGGAAAAAAAGTAGATGACAGAGGGAGGGAGGGACAAGGTGTGTTCTGATGACAGACAGACCACACCTCACCCAACCGACCTGACCTGGCCATTCCTCAGGGATCCGACCCCACATCTGGGAGGGATTTGACCACTAATGCTCTCATTAATGGATCTAGTTTGAACATACCTTCATTTAAGTTAAAGTTTTTATAGTGCTGTATACATACTGATTCTAATAATCTACGTTTCTTGAAATTGTTGCACTTAATTATCATTTTACCAGAATTCCAATCAATACAGTGGTTGTTGTCAAATGCATGGACAAAGTTAGCATTATTTGTGTTACAATTCGTCATATCTCGTTTATGTTCTTTCATTCTAACATCTAAAGATCTCCCAGTTTCACCTATATAAACTAAGTCACAGTCTTTGCAAGGAATTTTGTATACTCCTGCTTGGGGCTGAACAGTGGCATTATTTCTTACAACAGTAGTTTTGATACTAGAAGTATATTTGAAGGCTATGTTTACATCAAGTTCTCTGCTAACTGACTGAATTTTTTCCAGAATTTTTACATAAGGAAGACATAAATAAGGTTTCTTTTCTGACTGACATTTAGGAACATAGAAGGTTTTCCTAGCCTTATAATAAGCTTTTCTTAACCAATCAGGATATTTCAAGTTACGGAATATAATCCAAATTTTGTTGTTTTCTACCTCTAAATTTTGGGGGCTACAAATTCTTAATGCTCTGAGAAACAAGGTAGATATGACAGACATTTTGATAGAATCATTATGATAAGAGAAAAAATGAATGTACATATCACAATGAGTGGGTTTCCTATATACAGTGAAAGTAGGGAAGTCATTAATTTTAGTAACCAAAACATCAAGGAAGGGTAGGGACCCATCAATTTCCCATTCAATTTTGAAATTGATAGATGGAACCAAGTCATTTAATTTGCAAAATAAATCTTCAAAATTATTGAGACTGTTGGGCCAAAAGGAGAAAATGTCATCTACACATAATTGTGCAGTGCCAGTGAGTGAAGCAACTGTGGTGTTATGGGCTCAGTGGTGAATTTATCGTCCTATGTGCTATCGGAAATTGAAAATCAAGTGTTGCAACTGGGTTTTTCTTTTGCTCTAAAACCTGGTAGAGATATTGCCCTAGATTTTGTTGCGTCTGTATTTAATGGAAGACATAATTTCCCGTGCCTTAATGGTTTTATAATCAATGGCTTTTGGGATCATTTTAACTCCTATGATTCCATTCCTAGGCGGTTTCGCTTGGCCCTGGAGAATTTAAGATAAAACAACTTCATTTTCATAACTAAAGCTGACAAGAGCAACTCAGTTGTGATACTTGATAAAGTTAACTACGAAGAAAAGATGTTAAATCTATTAAATGACGTCACCACTTATGAAAAGTTGAGATCTTCTCCCTTAAAGCGTCTGTCCACCCAGTTCAACCGTACTGTGAAAGAACTACTCAAAAATGTGCCCAACATCGATGCCAAATGGTTCATGCAAGTCAACCCTAAACTTCCACACATATATGGTCTACCCAAAACACATAAGAATGGTGTTCCTCTTCGCCCCATTGTTTCGTACTGTGGATCATTTAGCTACAAATTATCAAAATTCTTAGCCAATAAATTATCACCATTAGTGGGATGCATCTCAAGTTCACATATTAAAAATTCCTCACATTTTATTGATAAAATTAAGTCTCTAAACCTAACTAATGGAAAAATGGTAAGTTTTGATGTAGATTCACTCTTCACTAAAGTGCCACTTAACGATGTATTAGAATTTCTAAGTAGGAAAATGCCAGACTATGATTTAGATTTGGGTATACCAATATCTTTCTTCCTTGAATTAATTAAACTTTGTGTTTCATCCAATGCTTTTTCTTTTAATGATAAACTCTTCATTCAGCGATTTGGCAATGCTATGGGGTCGCCATTATCCCCCATCCTTAGTAATTTGTATATGGAATTTTTTGAAACTGAGTTATTATCCAACATTGCACCCCCAAATCTAATATGGCATAGGTATGTAGATGACATTTTCTCCTTTTGGCCCAACAGTCTCAATAATTTTGAAGATTTCTTTTGCAAATTAAATGACTTGGTTCCATCTATCAATTTCAAAATTGAATGGGAAATTGATGGGTCCCTACCCTTCCTTGATGTTTTGGTTACTAAAATTAATGACTTCCCTACTTTCACTGTATATAGAAAACCCACTCATTGTGATATGTACATTCATTTTTTCTCTTATCATAATGATTCTATCAAAATGTCTGTCATATCTACCTTGTTTCTCAGAGCATTAAGAATTTGTAGCCCCCAAAATTTAGAGGTAGAAAACAACAAAATTTGGATTATATTCCATAACTTGAAATATCCTGATTGGTTTATAAGAAAAGCTTATTATAAGGCTAGAAAAACCTTCTATGTTCCTAAATGTCAGTCAGAAAAGAAACCTTATTTATGTCTTCCTTATGTAAAAAGTCTGGAAAAAATTCAGTCAGTTAGCAGAGAACTTGATGTAAACATAGCCTTCAAATATACTTCTAGTATCAAAACTACTCTTGTAAGAAATAATGCCACTGTTCAGCCCCAAGCAGGAGTATACAAAATTCCTTGCAAAGACTGTGACTTAGTTTATATAGGTGAAACTGGGAGATCTTTAGATGTTAGAATGAAAGAACATAAACGAGATATGACGAATTGTAACACAAATAATGCTAACTTTGTCCATGCATATGACAACAACTACTGTATTGATTGGAATTCTGGTAAAATGATAATTAAGTGCAACAATTTCAAGAAACGTAGAATATTAGAATCAGTATGTATACAGCACTATAAAAACTTTAACTTAAATGAAGGTATGTTCAAACTAGATCCATTAATGAGAGCACTAGTGGTCAAATCCCTCCCAGATGTGGGGTCGGATCCCTGAGGAATGGCCAGGTCAGGTCGGTTGGGTGAGGTGAGGTGAGGTGTGGTCTGTCTGTCATCAGAACACACCTTGTCCCTCCCTCCCCCTGTCAGCTACTTATTTTCCTTTCATGTTTCATTCAACTCTGTACTGCTGAAGAGGGAGGTAGTTGCCTCCGAAACGTCCATATTAAATACTTTTTGTCTAAAAAAAGTGGGTTTTTCTTAGCATAGAAAACATTCTTTATCTCACTTACATTGGACTAATTCTTATTTATTTGGATACAAAGTTAATTACTTGGTGAAATAATTGATTTGACATACCAAGGTAAAAATATGACCCTTCCAATTATTCTTGTAACAAGTGAATTATGCAACGTAGGTCTCGAGCAGCCGTGACGTCATCAAACATATCGCCACCCGGAGATGCTGTAGACGCATCTTATGCCAAGTACTTATTTTTGGGAAGGGCCTGCAGACAGTTGCTCTGATTAAGCCTGACGTCTCTGATTGGTCCAGCCAGCACATCCAGCAAGATCGTCTATAATTGGTCCATAACCTAACCGAATTAATTATATACACGCTTACTGGACGGCACGTACGGATAGGCCTCGAGGGATAGCAATACTGAGCGCTGATTGGTTGTTAATGTTAGCTCGTGATCTTGTATGGCCTATATATGTAAAAAAAGGGGTAAGAGGATTCTTCAACCAACCATGGCCTTGTCAACACATACGGAGAACACCGCCACTTCCCCTGCCGACCGTCTTGTTGGCAGAGTGAAGCGGTTACGAGCAACAACCAAGATTACGCACAACCTCCGCAGCAATGGCAGCAGCAGACAGACATCATCACCCGTCTGCACCAAGACTGTTTTTGCCTTAGTTGCAGAAGGGCTAGGTCGTCTGTCTGATCTCCTCCTGGACATCTTCAGGAGAAATGGCTAGCCACCAATACCCATTTCTCCTGATCTACAACCACCCATCACCACTACAACCACCACCACCAAGAAACGAGGCAGCAAGACGGCACGACGGGGGAGGAGCATATCGGATGGGTCAGCACCCCCGCCTCCGGCCCACCCTCGTCGCCGGTTAATGCTGCCTCGTCCACTCAACTGTGAGAATTGTGGGAAGGCACCACCACCACCACCACCTGAATCTTCCCTACAAGACCCCAAGACAAAGGAGGACTCTGACACCAGTTCCTGCTCCAACACCACCAGCAAGGAAGACACCAGTGACAACATAGACCTGGAAGATGAAGGGCAATGGCAGATGGCCGGGAGGAGGAAGAGGAAGAGAAGGAGAAGGATGGATAGCCAGTCATCACTACAACAGCAGGCTGACGTCACGGAATTTTGGATGACCGCTTCTCCTCGCCTTGACCTTTTTCAACAACATATCTCCCGACGACGTGACTCTAACATCTTCGAAGTCAGGGAAGCTTGGACCACCCCAGTAAGAAGACCTCTATGGTAAATGAAAAGATGAGAAAAAAAAATTACTGCCTTAATGGCCGAAAAAAGGGTGATAGGCATTAAGCAAATAAAAAAAAAAAAAAAAAAAAAAAAAAAAAAAAATCCCTGCCCCCTATGTCCTTGTTCACCTAGCAGTAGGTAGGCACCCGGCTGTAAGGGCAAGGATAACAACCTTGTAGGATGGGGGAAGATGTGTTGATGTAACAAAACTGACTTCCTTAATTAATGATCAACACCATGAATCGATAGGTCCATTCTACAACTAGCCATGGCCCAGTCAACATCTACCGACATCTTCCAGATTAGAGAAGTATGGTCGAGCAGGACAACACCGAGGACCAACTTCGCCCTATCTACATCATATGTCACCAACAATATGGCCTTGACAACAAAAAAGACAGACAGAAAAAGATACCCCATATAGGGTGATAGGCATTAAGCCAAACAACAAACAATCCAATAAATCAGATCTCAACTTACAATAGACTATTCGTCCTGCCTTCCTAAACTTAGAAAAGAGAATAGATAACATGTAAAGGAGTTATAGACGCCACTGGGAGGAATATTGCAAGGGAGGAAGTCTGCCTACCTCATCACTCGCTACATGCACCACGCGTGACGTGTGTCTTGGACAGCGGTAGCAGTCTTGAATGAAGATGAACCTCTCAGGATATGGTATAGCATTGGCCCGGACTGACGGCAACATTACTTCCTCCAGGATATCTATGTATTGATCGGAAGTAAATCTTCCGTGTATGGCGGTCAGTTCTCCAACACCATGCATATGTATCCACCCCCATAAATTGCAGGTTACATGGCCTTCTTGCTCAGACATAAGTTATGAAAATCACACACCCTATATTTATAATTGAAAAGCCGAGAGGCGCAATGTATACGAAATCAATGCTAAACATAATTAAAATAATTATTAAAATAATGGTGATAATGTGTTAGCTGGCAGAAGGCCAAGAAAATTTTCTTTGTGTTTGTATATTTCTGTATCTTTCAATTTTGTGGTACACAAGAACGAATTTTCCAGAGGAAAATTCATTCATGAGTGGGGGCATGTTATGTAAGCCAAATATATTTATTACTTTTGTTTCATTATTTGTTGTACAAATGGAGCCTAGCAAATTTTCCACTTCGACTTGGTAAGAGGCCCAGTGAGAGGGACTCCAGCATCATTAACACGTGAATTCCCGTCCATACCCAGAGATCAAAGTGATATGGGGATGAGTTTGTTTCGTCCCGGACGCTTGAATATCCGTCAGGATCACAGGTACCAGAGGGACATGGGGGGGAGTGGTACTTTATTGTC
Source organism: Petrolisthes cinctipes (assembly GCA_033782935.1). Taxonomy (NCBI): domain Eukaryota; kingdom Metazoa; phylum Arthropoda; class Malacostraca; order Decapoda; family Porcellanidae; genus Petrolisthes; species Petrolisthes cinctipes. Next base: position 124,798 of record JAWQEG010004628.1, on the reverse strand, counting down.
AGCATGGCCAGGACCGGTATATAAGAGCTAGAGTCGACGCTACCAGCCAGACACTTGTTGGAACTTGATAGTGAATGTTGGTGTGCGTGCTGGGTGAGAAGAGGAAGCTTTGGACACGTCCCTACTGTAAATATTATTATATTAAGTATTACTTTTGTGATCTCCTTTGCAAGTGTTTCGGTGTGAAAACTTATCCAAGAAAAAATATGTTTATTTAGGTGAGTGAAGTCACTATAGAATTGCAGCCAACATTTAAAGTAAGGTGTTATTAACACCTTAGTGTCATACCTAAGAACTACAACTATTGAGTAATTAAGTGATTGATTGATTGATTGAATAATAGATGCCCGTAGGCATCTGGCGGTGCAAGAGCTAAGGTCATATACAGCCCAACATAAAATGGTTATCTACATCATTAATAAAACATGCACACAAACCAGGCAGGCTTCACTACCCGAAAAGGGATAGGCAGCAAGATTAAAAAGACATATAAACTAAAAAGCACATTATTACTAAAATAACCTGATTAACTTAAAGTGATATATATAACAGAATCAATATTAAAAAACATGGAACTATCTAAAAAGCCATAAATATAATAAAATTCATAATTTGTGGAGGAGGCCAGCCTCCTCCACATAGGAGAGGGTGTTCCCTCCCACACTGCAAGCCTCCTCCCCGAGCACCTAGGTGAGACTGTAAGAACTGTCACCCACCTGTTACTCGAAGAGGTGCCTACGACGAAGGTCCCCAAGGCTGGGACATTCGACAATAAGATGCCGCACTGTCAGAGGGACCAGACAATCATCACAGTAGGAAGGGGGTGCCATCTACATTAAAAAAACATGAGTCAATAGTGTATGGCCAATGCAGAGATGGGCAAGAGCCATCTCCCACCAGCGGGCCAGGCTGCTGTAGCCCCAACAACCCAGGTGTTGGCGGATGCTGCAGAGCTTGTTAGCCACGATGGCGTCCCATCTGTGCTGCCAGCAGGAACGAACGGCAGCATCTATCTAGGGTCGAAGATCCACTCCAGGTATGGGATGACGCTTTGCAGGGGGCCAAGAACTGGAGGCCGCAGACCTACCCAGGGCGTCAGCCCGCTCATTCCCATCGACACCCACATGAGCCGGGACCAAACAAAATGTGACTCTGACCACGACGACCCAGGAGGACAAGCCACTCGAGAATGGCCAACACCAGGTGATGCGGGAGAGTAAAAATTACTTGGAGGGCATATAAAATGGTACAGAGCCACCACAGAGCCTGCCATCACAACAAAAGTCAGGAAAGACAACACTAAATCCAACTCCAGCAGCAGACTTTGACCCAGGAGCCACCCTGGGGATCCGCACAGGACAAATCTGGAAGTCATCACTGCCCATCACATCCATAGCCTTCCTGACCCGGAAGCTAAAGGGCCATAATGTGCGAGGATATGAAAGTTAGTAATGAGACATGATATCAGATGACACCGCCTAGCAGGGAAGGGAGTCAGGAAGTCGATGTAATCGATGCCAACAACAAACCATCAAGGACTGGCGACGGAGATAAAGAGGTGGCTCATCAGCGTCCACCAGGAGACTGGGGATTGGGAACGACTTTAAGGCTCCGGTCGCCAGACGTACTCCAGCATGATGAACAGGGTCCAAAACTCTGAGATGGGCATCTGTGGCAGAGAAGTACACCTTACACCCAAATTCGAGTTTTAACCTAATAAGAGCATAGTATAGGAGGAGGAGGGTGGCCCTGTAGCAGGCGACCTTTATGTATATGATTGAGCATAGTCCAGGTTGACTATAAAATATTGTCACATGATCATATTCTACGTTAGCTTCCAGGTTAGCTATAAAACCTTATATGCAATGTAAAACCTGAAGAAATAAATAGAAGAGACTAGACCAACACAAACTTATTTGTCATTAACCCCAAGTGAAGATAACATCTTCACTACATCGTAACCCCCAGGACGTATGGCCCAGGACCCTCAACAGGTTAAGAGACTTTAAGTGAACGTAAGTGGGGAACCCAAGTCAAACATTTGTCAAAAAGGAGACCCAAAAATCGAGTCTCCTCAACACAATGCATCCGATGACCATACATGAATAACTGCAGATAGGGGTGGATGCCTCGGATGCGGCAGAAGTGCATAGCAACTGTCTTGGCAGGAGAGGAGCGAAACTCATGAGAACGAGCCCAATGCAACACCTTCTCGATAGCAAGCTGCATGCGCTGCTCCGCCACTGACATATGGGAAGCAGCAAACCAGACAGCTAGGTCGTCAACGTACATCGAGTTGGATATACCACCTGGAAGGGATGAGGCAAGGACATTAATGGCTTCTGCAAATAACGTGACTCTAAGGATGCTTCCGTGGGGTTCATCCTCCTCCTGTGCAACGAGTGCTGAGAGGGTTGTACTAACCCTTACACAAAACTGCGACCACTGAGAAAGTCTTTAAGAAAGCGTGTTACAACATTGCATACGGGATGTTGTCTGGCTTAGGAGAAGTGTCGCCACAGAGAGAGAGAAAGAGCAGAGTGCAGGTCTCTCAGGGTGAATATATGGTTATAACTTTCATTCTCGTTCCCTGAGAGAACCAAGACAGTAAGCTCCTGGGCTCCCAACTCATGACTGATAGCCAGTGGTCTTGAGTCACGGTTGGAGACTCAATTCCATTGACCTTAAGGACAGGTGGAGAACTAGGAGAAAACTTCCCCGCCATCTTACAGACTCTCCTGAACACTTGGGTGAGTGAGGTTTTAGTATTAATTGAAGACACATAGGCCTTTCAAGATGCACGCCGTGCCTCTTTTAAAACTCGTCTAGCCCTAGTCCGTCGGAATTCCACTAAAAGAATAGGATCCCGACGATTGCGACGAAGGCGAGAGAAAGCAGCACGCTTCTCCCACAAAGCAGTGGTGCAGACTGGTGACCACCAAGGGACAGGACATTTGGAAAAGTGGCCAGAAATTTTAGGGACAGAGTTGAGGGCAGCAGAGTGGAGCATTTCAGTGAAATTGGTTACAGATTCATCAAAGCTTCTAAAATCTGCAACTGAAAAGATTGGAGAAGTAAGCTCTTCAAAATACTGCCAGTCAGCCTTCTCTAATCTCCATTAAGGAAAACAAGACTGCGGTTCATGCCCGTTATTTTCCAAGAGTATAGGGAAGTGATCACTACCATATAAATCGGGCAACACACTCCAAGTAAAATCCAACAGAGCACTGGGTGACCACAGGGAAATGTCAATGGAGGTGAAAGTCTCACTAGGGTTATTAAAATGTGTAACATCTCCCGTATTTAAAACCCCTAGTCCCTCATCAATAAAAGAAGCCAATAAAACACCCCTGGGATTGACTGAACTGTCACCCCACAGATGATGACGACCATTAAAATCACCCAATAAAATATATGGGAGAGGGAAGGTTCAGTACAAGACAGTTGAGATCACCCCTCTCAAGTGTAATACTGGGAGGAACGTATAGACTGCATACAGTGTATGGGAGGTATATAAAAACCTTAACTGCAACAGCCTGGAGCGGAGTGTCAAGCTCCAGGCTCGCGCATGGAACATAGCTTCAAACTAGGATGGCAGAGCTACCATGATGACCCTGCCCTTCAAAGGAATTGGAATAAAATGCAGAGTATACAGGAGGACTGGCAGGAATGTAGTCACCAAGCATTGTCTCTTGGATAGAAACACATGCAAGAGAGAAGCGAGGGAGAAGAACACGCAGTTACTCACAAGAGGCACGCAAGCCACGGCAATTCCACTGAAGGACCTTGAACAGTGTTACTTTGGTACGGAATTTTGGGAATCCTCACAGAGGGACTTCCCACTACCACCTTGACCTGAAGTTTTACTCAAACGATAAGTTTTGTCTAACCCTGGGCCACTAGAAGAAGAGCGAACATTGGTATTGTCCTGTACAGTAGTGGTATCACTGACACAGGCTGATACATCAACATCCTTAATACAGTTGGAAGAATCACTCCGCTGTTCAATTGGAAGAGAAACTATATCTTTTGAAGTCACAATATCCGAGGCATCCACATTCACTTCAAGTCCCTCCGATGTTCCAAAAGGAAGTTTGCGAGGGGGAACATCTGTTGAATCAAGAGATTTATCAGAGCCAGGAGAATGCTTCTGAAGGGATTGAGAGGAAAATATGGAGAGTACAGAGACGGTAGCTTTATAAGGAGGAACGTCCATGGAGTCAAGTGTCTCGGAGGAACCACGAAGAAGTCTCTGTTGCAATTTAGTTGACTTGGGTTTCCTTTTTTGAGAGCGTGTGGCAGCGTGAACCTTAACCACATGGACACCTTTAGTTAAAGCCTGAGAATTGTCATCAGTTTAAGGGTCACTAGAATGAGTGTCTGATACAGTTTCCAAGACAGAGAAACTATTATATAGTGAAACCTTAGAAACTCTCTCACTAGAGCAAAAAGCAGCTGCCTCTTGAGAGTGTGCTGCAACCGATTTAGGGCGAAGGGAGGAGGCGTATGTCTTCACACCACCATCCTTCTGTCGCCTGAAGTTGAGTTGCCGTCTGGCACTAACAATGCTGATGAATTGGGTGTTAGGCAAGTGGAGGATATCTTGCTCAAGGAGGTACATGTCTGTATGTACGTACGTACGTACGTACGTACGTATGTATGTATGTATGTATGTATGTATGTATGTATGTGCTTTTAGTGCAGGGATGCTCACCCCTTATATATATATATATATATATATATATATATATATATATATATATATATATATATATATATATATATATATATATATATATATATATATATATATATATACTGAGCGCACCAGTTAATTCAGGCTATCTTTCATTTTTAGACATTCAAAACAAATTTAAAATGACCGTACTTTGCACAAGTGATTACAATGAAGATAATGTTAATATTTAATATTGATGATTTGCCTATAGATTTTTTTGGTTATATTAAGCAGCTAGAACTAACGATAATATTTACCCAACCTTTATGACCACTTTCCATATATAAATTACATACGCTTAGGGCCTATTTGAGAGAGGAAATAATTTTATCTCTGTTTCCATGACAATGTGGTACTATATACTAACGAACATAATTCGAGAAGGACATTTAGTACACAAATTGACTGTCTCACTAGAGAGTCTATACATAAATGTAGTATTATTTTAGTAATTATTACAATCGTTTGAGCAGCATTAATTTACGACATTTCATCGTTTCTTCTTAATGGAATAAAGGTTTCAATGATTACTGTAAGTTGTTTACCCTACATGAGAGAGTCATGAAAAAAAAATCTATTGTTTAAAAAGGAAGTAAGACACTTTGATGATTATAGCTTTTATCAAAAGTGAAACCACTTCCACCAATATTCACGGTAGTGGTACTGGGACAGGTACTGTACAAACCACAGCTACACACCATTGTCTGGGTCTCACTCCAGAACTGGTGGAGTGTGGACGTACTCGTGGCGCTCTGCCTCCATTCTCGTTTGTGTTGTTGTTTCTGTTATTTTGGAGCTCTTGTTTGTGTGTTTTTTGTATTGTTTGTGAGTTCTTGTTTGTGTGTTGTTTCTGTGGTGTTGCTGGTGTTGTTTGTCTGTTGAGGTTCTGTGTATAGTTTTGTTGTAATTGTCTGTGGGTGTGTGTGTGTGTGTGTCCCTGGCTGATTGAGTGTTTAGTTGTTTGTGTTGTTGTTTGCTTGCCATCTAGGCCTTGCCTGGCCTGATGGAGAGTGCGGATTCCTGCTTGGAGGCCGACTTGGCAATGTCGGAGGAAGACGAGCCTCCAATTGAGGATCACTGGCCTGAGCTGCTTTCTCGCAACCCTCCCCCCCTCTCCTCGGTTACTCCTCAGCTCAGGTTGAAGCCGTCCACCTCCTCAACCTCTACCAAGCGACCCGTTGATGCCTCGTCTGACTCCTCGCAGGATTCCGATGGTGTGGACTGTTTGCCTCCAGCTGCCAAGACGGCGAAGGGTGCTTCAGCTGTGCACGACGTACCTTCTCTGCCTCACCCTGGTGTTTCTTCCTTGTATACCAACTCCTTGCCCTCGTCCAACCTTCCTGCTTTTGCCAAGAGAAATGCCTATGTCAAGTTCTCCTTCTCTGGAAACCCATCTACGGACACAAAGCTGCGTTGGTTGTCTGATGTCAACAGGGCCTTCCAGCTGCAGCGTGAACTAGCTGAAGTCAAGATGGCTGCTGTCACCTCCCGGTTTGTCTACATCTCTAGGAAGCGTCAGGACATCATTGATAGAGTCAAGGCTGGTGAATTTTTATCTCTGCCTCTCATTCTTGAAGACTCACCCGAGAGGCCTCGTAAGTTCCCCAGCTACATCCTCACTCGTTTTCCTATTGATGTTGACCCGAAACTTGCCAAAGGATACCCTTGTGTGTACTTTGTCCATCGTTTTTTCCAAAATGGTTCCCCCATTAACCGTATTGTTGTTGTCTGGAGGAAACACGATCCACCTCCAAATGAGATTTCCTTCGATTTCCTCCCTTGTCTTCCACCGCCTGAGGTGAGGAAACTTCAAAATGATCAGCATTGGTGATTCAGGTGCTGGGGAGTTGGGCATATCTCACGGTACTGTTCTGCCAGGCCGAAGTGTGCATGGTGTGCCGCCGACCATAATTCCAAGACGTGTCCTGTCAGGGGTGAACCATCACGTCCTGCTGCCTCCACCTCTGAGCCTTCACCTCCTGAGGATACGTCTTTATGGAAGTGTCAACGATGCCTTAAGCCAGGGGTTAATGTGTGGCATGGATGTACTCGACGTCAGGTCCATGCTCGTGTCTCTACTATTGCTCCGCGTCGACCACCACCACCACCACCTCCCCAGTCTGCTCCTCCTACCAGCCCTGCCTCGCCTCTAGACCTGGCCCTCCGCAAGTCTGTTGCTACCCTCATGGCACGATGTACGGCTCTCGAAAACCGCTTTTCTGCCCTTTAAGCCAGGATTGATGGGCTAGTTGCCCCTCAGGCTGACAATGACTCCAAACTCTCCACCTTGGTCGAGGCTCAGCAGGCCATCATCTCAACTGTCACTACCCTTACTGAAAAGATGGATACTGTTGCATCTCGCCTTGAAAAGCTTTTCAAGTCAGTCGCTCATCTGCCCCCACTCACCGGACTTTTACCTCCAAATACAGAGTTCGCTAGTGATTGCCGGCTGGATGTCATCTCCTGGAATGTATGTGGTATCACCAGTTATGCTAAGCTCACTCAACTTAAGGCCTATGTTTTTCGTCATCATCCCAGTGTTATTTTTCTCTAGGAAGCATTTCCAGGAGAGCCGCTCGCTGCTGAGCAAGCTCCTCCCCTCTCAGATTATGTGCCATATGTTCATCTGGTAAGGAATGGTCTCCTGACTTACATAAATAGCTCCTTGCCACATCGCCTTCTCCGTACCTCCACTGATCCTGACATGACCTTTCAGCTATTTGATGTTCTACCTGGGAATGGAGTACTCCAACTATGTAATGTCTATTCTACCCCAGCTAGACTCACTCTTGAGGCTCTTGCTTCTCCAACAGTGCGTGGTATGGTGTATATGGGAGATTTTAATGCTCGGCATTCTGATTTGGGTGATGGTTCTGGCTTTATTAATCGTAATGGTATCTCCTTTCATACATCCGCAAGCATCATCTGACATGCTGGGACACTCCATCGTTACCAGATGTCTAAGGATGCTTTAGTTGCCCTGCAGGAGTGTGCTCACACTGAGTCTTGGTTCACGGACAGCATCTACCAGCAAACAAGTGTGGCTTTTATGTGGCACCTCATCCGTCGGGTTGTTAAAAAGACACCGGCCACTGCTCGTCATCACACTCCTGCCGACTATGCCAAACAACTTGTCGATGCCTGGTCAGCACAAAATACCCCAGCCAGTCTACCCATCCACATACAAGATGCACTCGCTTCCCGAGCTGCTGTTCATCGGCTACGTCTAATGTCTGCTCTGTTACAAGATGATGACGATGATGGAGAGGAGATAACTGAGGAGGAGTTACACCGTGCTCTCTCTCGGGGTAGAGCTTCTTCCCCTGGTGATGATGGTATTACTTATGCTGTGCTGTGCCTATTTCAACAAGTTCCTGGGAACCCACTACTTTGACTGTACAATCTTTGTCTTCGTGACGGTTGTGTAAAACGAGCCTGGATCAGCAGCACAATAATACACATCCCAAAGCCCGCCACTGCATAGTTCAGGCCTATTTCCCTGACTTCCTGTTTTTGTAAGGTTATGGAGAGAATCTTACTCAATTGTCTCATGTACAGACTGCAGGATCGCCTTTCTCCTTGGCTGTTTGGTTTCCTTCCCCAGAAGAGCACACACCACTGCCTAGTCGACCTGTACTCTCGCCTTTCCAGGGACAGTGTTGTGGCCTTCATTGACCTTCGAAGTGCTTCGATGTTGCTAATAGAGACGTCATTTTGGATCAACTGGTTGACTTTGGGATAAAGGGTAATCTACTACGGTGGATTCGGGGCTACCTGAGTAGCAGGACCTCCCGTGTGTTTTTCAGTGGTGCACTCAGTCCTTTGCGCAGTTTTGATCTTGGTACGCCTCAAGAGGGTGTTCTCAGCCCATTGTTATTTAATATTCTGATGCATCGGTTGCTCACTTCTCTCCCTGATATTCCTGGAACTATAATTACATGCTATGCTAATCATATCTGTGTTCATTCTACCTCACCAAGGAATCTCCATCGGTTTCTTGACTCCTCTGTGGCCTCCTTTCACTGTGGCATTATTGTCTCCCCAGATAAGAGCAGAATATTCACATGTCGCCTTCCTCAACCTCAGCCAGTGTTCACCCTTTGAAGGACTGTCATTCCCATGTGTTTCCAGTACTGCTACCTGGGCGTGCCAGTCAATATTTGGCCGATTGTCCCTGCCAGACCTCAAGACCACCCCATTGTCCAGGACATATTGGGTCGTCTCCAGCGCCGACTTACACCACTTCAATGGCTCTCTAACAACTCCTCGGGCATCTCCATCCCAGTAGCCAGGACCATCTATATTGCTTTTATCCGTTCAGTTGTTGATTGCCTTTCCCTTGCTTTGATTCAACTTCCTAGGGCTACTCTGGAAACTTTAGAAAAATTTCAGAAAAGAGCAATGAGAATAATTCTCGGCTGTCCAATGTCGACCAGGATAGTGAACATGCAGCGTGAGTTGCATCTTCCCCCATTAATCGAGAGAATTTATTGTAATGTTACTTGCTTCACTGTCAAGTGCCTCCATTTCCCACATCTTTCACCCTATTACTCTCAGTTAGTCAGGACTTCTCTTAGACCAAACTCCCCTGTCCCTCCCATACTGCGTGCTGGATGTACTCTTATAAGGTCTGTTCCCTTAATATAGATATAATGGTCGCAGACGTCCCCCCAGGTCTCCCTCCGTGGATGCTACCATCACCTGATGTGAGCTTCACACCTACTTCCAAGTCGGAACTGCCTTCTCTACAGCGGCAGTTAGCTCTGGAACACATAGAAACAGTGACGTCCTCCATCACAGATCCATACTGCCTCTACACTGATGGCTCATTGCAGGTGGATGGTGCAGCAGGTTGTGCCGTTTTCTCGCCTGACCTGGAGTCACCTCCAGGGGGCTGGGTTGGCCGTCGTCTCTGTAACCACTCTAGCTCAACATTGTGTGAACTGTATGCCATTCTGGATGCTGTTAGTGTTGTTTGTCAACGTGGAGTAAATGCTGCCATTTTTTGTGACTCCAAACCTGCCCTTCATTCCCTCTCTACTGTTCAGCCCACACACTCTACTATTATTCAGCAGATTTTATCGTTTTTGGCCTTATTGCATCATCGTAACTTGACTCAAATTTTTATGGGTGCCATCCCATGTAGGTTTACGTCACAATGGTACAGTTGATAGACTCGCAAAGGAAGCCTGCCATCTGCCTCCTCGTGGTGCTGGACGTCCTCTCTCCCTGACATGTTACCTTTCTAGAGTTCGCTTCCCCGCTCTCTTCCGTGTACGGCGACGCAGGGATGCAGAGAGGCCCTTCAGCATCTCCATCACCCATTACGAGTCTGTCTGCCATCACAAATATTCCTATCGTCGTCGAGGCCTCAAGATTCGGAGGCACAATGTAGTCTCTGCTCGTTTGAAGCTTGGCTACAGGCCACCGTGGCAGGTTGCTGGGATGCAGGGTGAGCCTCCCTTCACTGAGTGTCGCTTGTGTCGAGCGCCTCGTTCTAACACTATAGACCACTATTGCCTGGCCTGCCCCACTTTCCGACACTTGCTGCCACAGGGTCTGCCACTTGATGTGGTTTGTACAGGTCGACTAGGCAGTGAGGTGTGCTCCGCTAGGGAAGGAAACCAAACAGCCATGGAGAAAGGCGATCCTGCAGTCTGTACATGAGACGATTGAGTAAGTTTCTCTCCATAACCTTACAAAAACAGGAATTAAGGGAAATAGGCCTGAACTTCGCAGTGCCGGGCTTAGGAATGGGTATTATTGTGCTGCTGGTCCAGGCTCATGGTACACAACCGTCACGAAGACAAAGATTGTACAGTCGAAGTAGAGGGCTCCCAGGAACTTGTTGAAGTAGGCGCAGCACAGCATAAGTAATACCATCATCACCAGTTATCTCCTCTGCATCATCGTCTTCATCTTGTAACAGAGAAGACATTAGACGTAGCCGACGGACAGCAGCACTGGAAGCGAGTGCATCATGTATGTGGATGGGTAGACTGGCTGGGGTAGATTGTTCTGACCCGGCATCGACAAGTTGTTTGGCATAGTCGGCAGGAGTGTGATGACGAGCAGTGGCCGGTGTCTTTTTAACAACCCAACGGATGAGGTGCCACATAGAAGCCACACTTGTTTGCTGGTTGATGCTGTCCATGAACCGCTGCTAAGACTCAGTGTGAGCACACTCCTGCAGGGCAACTAAAGCATCCTTAGACATCTGGTAACGATGGAGCAGGTCAGGGGTTGGGTTGGCTTGAAACAATAAGCCATCACATTCAGCCTCTTCCTTTGCCTCCTGTATACGTGCACCCAGCGTCCAGGAGTGGGCAGTATGGCGATGCTGTAGGTGTGGCCGTGAGACGTATAGCCTATAAAAGTCATGAGTTGCAGATACAAGATCAGAGTACAACTGTTCAGCTGATGATATGTCAAATGTAGGGAATACACGGGCTATAAATAAGATGTAAGTCGGGCAATATTTAGGGGGCGCAGCAATATGCAACCGAGTGGCTGAAGCACCTGACCCAGCAGATTGGGAATAATGAAACCGAAGAGCAACGTGATCAGAGAATAAGTCTGGCACAGAGAAGCACTGGACCTGAGATGCTTTCAGGCCAGACGAGAGGATGTAATCCAGAGTACCTCCCCAGCAATGAGTGGCACCGCCAGTGTCCCAGTGTGTCAGATGATGCTTGCGGATGTATGAAAGGAGACGAACACCATTACGATTAATAGAGCCAGAACCATCACCCAAATCAGAATGCCGAGCATTAAAATCTCCCATATACACCATACCACACACTGTTGGAGAAGGAAGAGCCTCAAGAGTGAGTCTAGCTGGGGCAGAATAGACATTACATAGTTGTAGTACTCCATTCCCAGGTAGAACCTCAAATAGCTGAAAGGTCATGTCAGGATCAGTGGAGGTACGGAGAAGACGATGTGGCAAGGAGCTATGTATGTAAGTCAGGAAACCATTCCTTACCAGATGAACATACGGCACATAACCTGAGAGGGGTGGAGCTTGCCCAGCAGCGAGCGGCCGTCCTGGAAATGCTTCCTAGAGAAAAATAACACTGGGATGATGACGAAAAACATAGGCCTTGAGTTGAGTGAGCTTAGCATAACTGGTGATACCACATACATTCCAGGAGATGACATCCAGCCAGCAATCACTAGTGAACTCTGTATTTGGAGGTAAAGGTCCGGTGAGTGGGGGCAGATGAGCGACCTGGAGAAGAAGATGGACCAGGAGAAGGGACTGACTCGAAAAGCTTTTCAAGGCGAGATGCAACAGTATCCATCTTTTCGGTAAGGGTAGTGACAGTTGAGATGGCCTGCTGAGCCTCGACCAAGGTGGAGAGTTTGGAGTCATTGGCAGCCTGAGCGGCAACTATCCCATCAATCCTGGCTTCAAGGGCAGAATAGCGGTTTTCGAGAGCCGTATATCGTGCCATGAGGGTAGCAACAGACTTGCGGAGGGCCAGGTCTGGAGGTGAGGCAGGGCTTGTATTAGGAGCAGACTGGGAAGGTGGTGGTGGTGGTGGTGGAGGCGGAGCAATAGTAGAGACACGAGCCTGGACCTGACGTCGAGTACATCCATGCCATACGTTAAACCCTGCTGAAGGCATTGTGGACACTTGCATTGAGACGTATCCTCAGCACGTGAAGGCTCAGAAGTGGAGGCAGCAGGACGTGATGGTTCACCCCTGACAGGACACGTCTTGGAATCATGGTCAGCGGCACACCATGCACACTTCGGCCTGGCAGAACAGTACCGGGAGACATGCCCAACTCCCCAGCACATGTAGCACCAAGGCTGGTCATTATGAAATTTTTCTCACCTCACATGGTGGAAGGCAAGTGAGGAAATCGAAGGAAATCTCATTTGGAGGTGGATCGGGTTGACTCCAGACAACAACAATACGACTAATGGGGGAACCATCTTGGAAAAAACGACGGGCAAAGTACACACCAGGGTATCCTTTGGCAAGTTTCGGGTCAACATCAATAGGAAAACGGGTGAGGATGTAGTTAGGGAACTTACGAGGCCTCTCAGGTGAGTCTTCAAGAATGAGAGGCAGAGATAAAAATTCACCAGCCTTGACTCTATCAATGATGTCCTGACGCTTCCTAGAGATGTAGACAAACCGGGAGGTGACAGCAGCCATCTTGACTTCAGCTAGTTCACGCTGCAGCTGGAAGGCCCTGTTGACATCAGACAACCAACGCAGCTTTGTGTCCGTAGATGGGTTTCCAGATCTCTCGGGGCAAAAGCAGGAAGGTTGGACGAGGGCAAGGAGTTGGTATACAAAGAAGAAACACTAGGGTGAGGCAGAGGAGGTACGTCGTGCACAGCTGAAGCACCCTTCGCAGTCTTGGCAGCTGGAGGCAAACAGTCCACACCATCGGAATCCTGCGAGGAGTCGGACGAAGCATCAACAGGTCGCTTGGTAGAGGTTGAGGAGGTGGACGGCTGCAACCTGAGCCGCGGAGTGACCGAGGAGAGGGGGGGAGGGTTGCGAGAAGGCAGCTCAGGCCAGTGATCCTCAATTGGAGACTCGTCTTCCTCCGACATGGCCAAGTCGGCCTCCAAGCAGGAATCCGCACTCTCCATCAGGCCAGGCAAGGCCTAGATGGAAAGCAAACAACAACACAAACAACTAAACACTCAATCAGCCAGGGACACCCACACACACATACCCACACACACACAGACAATCACAACAAAACTATACACAGAACCACAACAGACAAACAACACCAGCAACACCACAGAAACAACAACACACAAACAAGAACTCACAAACAACACAAAAAACACAAACAAGAGCTCCAAAACAACACAAACAACAATACAAACGAGAATGGAGGCAGAGCGCAACGAGTACGTCCACACTCCACCTGTTCTGGAGCGAGACTCTCTCTTGTTGTGACACCCAATCGGGCGATCTCGCCCAGGGTGTGGTAGAGGATGCCAAATTCCTCATTTTTCGATAGATCCAGCCCTCATTAGGAAGAAAGAATAGGAAGAGGTAGAAAAGTCCCGTGTTGAAGGGAGAGGAGATAGTGGGAGGAAGATTGTGCTTGAGACTAAGGCTTCAACTCTAAACCTTCTCTCAAGGTCCACCAAAAAGGTGGACTCATCCGCCATGGGAACAGCATTTTCTCTGAAACAGGAAACCCAGTGCCTCAAACATTCCCAAATCATACACCTCACCCAAAATGCAAGAAAAACATTTCACATAGGTGAACCGGTGGCACAGGAATATCATGATGAGATATACCACCCACAGCGGTGGGTCTGACAAGTTTTATGGTATACCTCATATAATTAATGTCTTGAAAACTCTTTAATTTTTATGAATCTCTTGAATATTTTCATAATATTTCTATTGCAAACTATGCTAGAAATCAGGCGACTCTAATGTTATTTTAAGGGGGGTTCTGTTTCGTGTCAAAGTATAGATGAAACCGTAGCCCGCTAATTTACCCTCAAGAGAATCTCCCTTTTAACATCTTTTTCAGAAGACGATACAGAAGGATCAAACCAGGGAGTATGGGTGTACCTTCGCTGTATGTATTGCAACAATGGGGAGGCTGGTGTCAAGTTTTTAGTTTACCAAAAGTTTGTATTGCTCCCTTCCCGTACTCAAGACACAAGTTTTGCTTTTTTTCATGGCGAAGGTTTGTATAGAAAGTATATAAACTAACAAACATTGGCTTTAATGAGGAATACTGTATATAAAATTAATTATTTGAAGTTAGATGCAAGACCTGTTCTTAATATCTCCTACAGCTTTCTTCCTCAAAATTTTCAACAGAACAATTCTACAACTTCGGAGGACGTAAACTAACATACATATCATCAGGCTACTTTCCTTACGTTGACTTCCCGCGCCACAAGGATGAAGTAGCAGTTCCAATTACTCCTTATGATTCTGTTGATGTTCGAATGGCTGATACCTTCGCTCAGAAGATGAATTTTACGTAAGTTCCATTTTGCAAGTATGTGAATGTTTTGTTAATGAATTATTGATAAAACAGTTTAAGTACGATAACAATGGTATCATTATGCAGACCTGAAACTACCTGAGAAGTCAAACGTGGTTTTTCCACGTCGTTCAGCCAATCAAGTAGCACTTTGATTTTACCCAATCAGAGCAACTATTCGTAACTGTTATAACAACAGAACGCGAGTTGGAACTCTAACTATTTTCTTTAATGTTGTTTAGGGTGTGATTCCCTACTAGCCATGACTGACGACATACCATCAACCGTAAAGAAAAGACCAACTAACTTTATTTTAAAATAACTAACGTTCACAGATTTGTCTGTTTTACGTGACCTACAAAATGGAACAGTTGAAACTCATTAGTCATATTAGAAAAGACTATTATATCGTGTCTATATGTGACATATATAATTCACTACTATATGCATTATTATTGGACATAAAGACATAATGCCTTAAAAGCTTTGAGTCTTCTGAGGGTCGTGGCTCATAGCTCTTAGGGTGCTGACCACCAAAGCTTACCCATCTTGCACAGTTTTCTTACCCTTCCTTTACGACGTTTACGTGAATATGGGTGTGAAATTTACTCCACTGCAGAGGCCCTCCACTTGTTAAACTCTGTGCACCATGTTACTGTCCATTTGGCAACGCAACTGGAGCATCCAATTCAATGTTTGTTGATAGACGCTGTTGTCCGTTCTTTAAATTTGCGATGCCTGTCGTCGACGATGAGATGTTGGTATCGCCTTCATCGCGTTCTGGAGTCATCTTCCTACACCAATGTCTCTCAGGATTTTCAATCTTTCTTTTCATGACACCCATCCTATTTTCCCAAAAGTTATTTGGCTAAAGAATCCAGTCAGTTATAATAAACCTCTCTATTTCAAGACAGAAAATCTGTCCCGATCAGACCTCGAAGGTGAGATTTTCGTTACCTCCTCACGTGACAATCTGTATAGGTCATTCAAAAAGATTCCACTTCCACTCAAGTATACTTCTCCCTCTTAAAACATGCCTCAACTCATGAGGGCGCAGTCCCTGTCTATATTGACGGCTCTAAGATTGCTACAGGCGATGGCATTTATGTCGCATTTTCTACTTTTAGTAGGGGTGGTGGTCTCCCGGGCACATCCTCAGATTTTGTAGTGGAACTTATTGCGATATTGTTTGCCCTCCACCATATATTTACACTTCCCCAATCTAATGTTATGATTTTTTGTGACTACCTTAGAGCTTTGTCTGCATTGGAGTCTACACCTTTTCACCCTCAAATTAAAACCACTGAAGTTTAATTTAAGATAACTGAACTTCATATTAAAACACCTGAAGTTTAATTTAAAACACCTGGAGTTTCATTTAAATCATCTGAAGTGGGGAGACCAACGCCACCACCACCACCACCGTCACCACTTCCACCACCACCACCACCACCACAGGAGATGGTGGTGGTGATAGGCAAAAATTTAAAAGAAAGAAAAAGAAAGTTGCCGCTTGAGGGAGTGCTGATGGTGTAATGGCTATAATACTCGTCCAGCACGCGATTCCCGAGTCAGTGGAATTGTCCCTGTTCGTCTTGCAGTAAGTAGATACCCGGCTGTAAGAGCAAGGAAAGCAACCTTCTAGGCTAGGGGAAGATGTGTTGATGTTACAAGACTGACTGCCTTCATGACCAACACCATGATAGGCATACAAGTCGATAGGCATACAACCCTAAATCATCTTCTTCTTTGCCGGTTGCCATAGTCAGAGCTATAGATTTTGCTCAAAATTTAAATTACGATAATTTTGTCATCTTTTGGGACTCACAATCAGCCTTTCAGGTAATTAAATCTTTCAAAACGACTTCAAATAAAATCATGGGCAATACTATCAATAAATTACATGTGTCTGCTAGTCCTACCCTCTGTTCTGGGTGCCTGGTCATTGTCGAATATTCGGTAATGAACAGGCTGACTTACTTGCAAACCCGGCGGTAGAATTTGAGGAGATGTGGGAAGACCCTCGGGAGCAGTGTTGCCAGATTATCAGAAAAGTTTGGATTTTTCCTGATTACCTGCCTCTTTTCAGATTATCAGATTTTTTAGTTAAAAAATAGCAAATCTCCAGATTTTCAGCAAATCTTCTGATAAATGCCCCCTAATCTCCAGAAATCTGATCTTAGAAAACACATAAACATAAAAAGCATAAGAAAGTATGTTCAGCAGTTAGTCATCCTACTGTGTTCAATTTTGCTTTGCATAGTAAAAGAAAAGGAGGCAGAAATGGTTAAAGCCAGCAAAGTGCGTCTTGCTACTTGCTGACAACTTTCGTATTTTCTTCTAAGAAGTGACATTGATTGTGCAGAACTAATGTTTCTTCATTCACAACGACTTGTATGCCAAAATATAAAGTATGTACTTTTAACGTGTTTATTCGTCTGCTATAAAGTAGTTTTACATTTCTGGTGGGCGAATGTGTCAGTTTTTATATAGTGCTATGCTATAAATTGCACGGTAATATACATTGATATATTTGTAAAATCGTAACTTTATTATATTCAGATTTTTAATGGACAATCCAGACTTTAATTTCAATTATCAGAAAAGTTGCAAGGGTGATGATCTGGCAACGCTGCTCGGGAGCTACAGTTGAGTCTCTCTTTCGGTAAGAAATCAATTAATCTTCTATGGCAAAATCAGGGGACCGACCAGGCAATACCTTCCATCAAGCCACAACATCGCCAACATCGCCGTGAGCAAGTTATTTTAGCAAGATTAAGGATGAACAGCACTCTTTTTCTCTTATCTTACTTTATATCAATCATAGATTCCCGCCCCTCCAATGGGAACCGCCTTGACGTGGTGGGGGGGGCTTGCATGTGTCAGAGACCTGGCGAGCTAGACTAGAGGGGGCTTCGGCCCCTGCTCTGCCCCGATTTCGGGGAGAGAGGGCTTCCCATGCTAGTAAAGTCGCCAGTGAGAGACCAGACTAAATGGTTTCCATGCATTAGGCTGCCAGTACGGGCCAACAGTGCTGCCCTCCAGAGGGACTGCCCTCTAGGGGCTATCCTATGTTGGATGGTTGGGTGTCTGGGCCGGGAGATGTTGGGGAAGGGGGTCTCAGCACCGTCGTGGGCAAACTTACGAGACATTGGGGCTGCTTTTTAAAACGAATGGCCCCGTGGGGGAAGAGGTACCCTGCCCACGGCGACCAGCGCTCGGTCCCCTCATCTGTCAGGTAGGTAGTAGCTCTTGGCTCCTGGGGCCAACAACACTAAACCAATGATATATGGATAAAGAAAAGCCCCAATCTCTTCCTCGAGTGGTGGTCGACCAGGCCCTCGAGACGTCACTCTCTGGTCGTGGTAGTATGCAGAAAGCTGCAAATAAGAGTAGACCTAGAAGGTCGGGTGTTATGTCGAAGAAACCTGTTAGCGATTTTGACACGTTAATGTTAACGAATGTACTTGCATCCCTTTCCTATGGCGCTATCCACTCCATTTTTAAGTGTTTTGGAGTAGTTCTTCGAATCCGAATCACTTATGACAGTGATTGTAGGTCTAATCGGTGCTATATTACTTTCAATACAAGTGCTGCTGCCAAAGCAGCATTTGAGGAAAAAGATTCTCTGACAGTGGGGGATACTCACTGTAAAGTTCAGATGATGCGGTCCACCAATGTAGTTGACAATGTAGTTGTGGCTTACTACAGGGAGGGACGTGGTAACCTTATCCATGCTTCCCGGTATCTGGAGAAAGAAATTGGATTATTACCAATGGGCCACATAAAGAAATATGGTAAGGGCGTTTTAATCAGAGCCAAAGATCTGACAGGCCACAATGCTCCTCAATCTCCCCTGTCCTTCTGATAGCATGTTTGAATCTATTAAACCACATCGAACATTTAATTATAGCAAGGGGCGTATATATAATAAGGACCTGTATAAATTCTCAGAAGAGGACATTCTCGCTATGTGCCCAGACAGTGTCCAACGAGAAACAAAGATGAAAGGCAGTAAAAATATGATCATCCTCACTTTCTATGGCTCGAATATCCCAGATCGCATTAATATTAACCCTACCTCTTTTGAGGTGAAACTTTTTGTAGAGCGTCCGCTACAGTGTTTCTGTTGTTATGAGTTTGGTCATGGGAGGATGAACTGCAACAACCGTTCCCGGTGTGGTAATTGTTCTGCTCTTGACTCACATCTTCTGAGTGTCGGTCAGAGAATTACTGCTTTTACTGCAGAGATGCTTACCCCTTGCGTTCTCGCCAATGTAAGATGTACCTCCTTGAGCAGGATATCCTCCACTTGGCTAATACCCAATTCATTAGCATTGGCTGTGCCAGACGGCAACTCAACTTCAAGCGACAGAAGTATGGTGGTGTGAAGACATACGCCTCCTCCCTTCGCCGTAAATCGGTTGCAGCACCCTCTCAACCCTCTCAAGAGGCAGATGCTTTTTGCTATAGTGAGAGCGTTCCTAAGGTTACTCTACATAATAGCTCCTCTGTCTTGGAAACTTTATCAGACGCTCATTCTGGTGACCCTTCAACTGATGACAATTCTCAGACTTTAGCTAAAGGTGTCCATGTGGTAGAGGTTCACACTGGCACACGCTCTCCAAAAAGGAAACTTAAGTCACCTAAACTGCCACAGAGACACCTTCGTGGTTCCTCTGAGGCACTTGACTCTATAGATGTTCCTCCTTGTAAGGCAACCGTCTCTGTGGACTCTTCCATAGTTTCCTCTCAATTTCACCAGAAGCCTTCTCGTGGGCCTGATGGATCTCTTGATTCAACAGAAGTTTCTCATCGCAAGCTTCCTTCGGGATCATCAGAGGGGCGTGAAGTTAATGTGGATGCCATGGATGTTGTGACTTCAAAAGATTCAGTTTCTCTTCCGCTTGAGCAGCGGAGTGACTCTACCACCTGTATTATGGATGTTGATGTATCTGCCTGTGTCAGTGATACCACTGCTGTACAGAACAATACCAATGTAATTGTTTCAAAGAATATCCAAGCTCAGATAGCTTCATCTTTTTCTAACATATCAGAAGCTTCAGGGACTCGTCTACGAGTCCCAATTACTACCCCAAGTACTACTCCTCGGGTTCGCTCTTCTTCTAGTGGCCCAGGATTAGACAAATCTTATCGTTTGAGTAAACCCTCAGGTCGAGGTGGTAATGGGAAGTACCTCCGTGAGGCTTCCCAAAAATCAGTACTAAAGTATCACTGTTCAAGGTCCTTCAGTGGAATTGCCGTGGTTTGCGTGCTTCTTGGGAGGAACTGCGCGTTCTTCTCTCTAGCTTCTCTCCTGCATGTGTTTCTCTCCAATAAACAATGCTTAGGGACTACATTCCTGCCAGTCCTCCAGCATACTCTGCATTTTATTCCAATTCATTTGAAGAGCAGGGTCACCATGGTGGCTCTGCCATCCTAGTTCGCCGAGATATTCCATGCACGAGCCTGGAGCTTGACACTCCGCTCCAGGCTGTTGCAGGTAAGGTTTTTATGGACGGCCCATACACTCTGTGCAGTCTATACCGTCCTCCCAGTGTTACAGTTGAGAGGGGTGATCTCAACCGTCTTGTACGGGACCTTCCCTCTCCCTTTATTTTAATGAGTGATTTTAATGGTCGTCATCCTCTGTGGGGTGACAGTTCGGTCAACCCCAGGGGTGATTTATTGGCTTCTTTTATTGAGGATGAGGGATTAGGGGTTTCAAATACAGGAGATGTGACACATTTTAATAGCCCTACTGGGACTTTTACCACCTTTGACATTTCCCTTTGCTCACCCAGTGCTCTGTTGGATTTTACTTGGAGAGTGTTGCCTGATTTATATGGCAGTGACCATTTCCCTATAATTTTAGAAGGTAACAGGTACGAACCACAGTCTCGTCTTGCTAGGTGGAAATTAGAGAAGGCTGACTGGCAGTTTTTTAGAGAGTTAACTTCTTCGGTCTCTTCTGTATCTGATTTTGGTAGCTCTGACGAGGCTGTAACATATTTCACTGATATGCTCCACTCTGCTGCTCTCAACTCTATCCCAAAAACTTCTGGCTACTTTCCCAAACGTCCTGTCCATTGGTGGTCACCAGTCTGCACCACTGCTGTGCGGGAGAAGCGCGCTGCTTTCTCTCGCCTTCGTCGCAATTGTAGAGACCGAACTCTCTTAGAGGACTTCTGACGGGCAAGGGCTCGGGCTAGACGAGTTTTAAAAGAGGCAAAACGTGCATCTTGGAAGGCCTATGTGTCTTAAATTAATACTAAAACTCCACTCACCCAAGTGTTCAGGAGAGTACACAAGATGGCGGGGAAGTTTTCTCCTAGTTCTCCACCTGTTCTTAAGGTCAATGGAATTAAGATTATGGATGGTTTGACAGTAGCCAATACCATGGTGGAGGCTTTTGCAAGAGTCTCCATCCGTGACTCTCGACCTCTGGCTGTCAGGTATGAGTTAAGAGCCAAGGAGCGCACTGTCCTGGATTTCTCAGGGAACGAGAATGAAAGTTACAACCATATATTCACCCTGAGAGACCTGCATTCTGCTCTCTCTCTCTGCGGCAACACTTCTCCTGGGCCAGACAACATCCCATATGCAATGTTGTGACACTTGGGCGAGAAGGCGATCTCATTTCTTATAGCTTTATATAACAGAATCTGGCTGGAAGGTGTCTTCCCTTCTGGGTGGAGGGTTGCTACCATCCTTCCTTTCCTCAAGCCGGACAAGGACTCTGGTTTTGCCCTCAATTACTGACCAATCGCCTTGACCTCCTGTCTCTGTAAACTATTTGAAAAGATGGTGAATGTCAGACTGGTATACTTCTTGGAATGGGGTGAGTTTCTGTCTCTGCCCCAGTCTGGCTTTCGTAAACACCGTTCCACTACAGATGCTCTGGTCAGGTTGGAAGCTGCTGCATGTGAGGCCTTTGCATGACGTCAACACCTTGTCTGTGTATACTTTGATTTAGAGAAAGCTTATGACTCTACATGGCAATATGGCATCCTGCAGCAACTCTATTTATATGGCCTGCTGGGTTGCCTTCCACGCTTTCTAAAGAAGTTTCTCAGTGGTTGCAGTTTTTCTGTGAGGGTTGGTACAACCCGCTCAGCATCTGTTGCACAGGAGGAGGGCATCCCCCAGGGAAGTGTCCTTAGTGTCACTTTATTTGCAGTAGCAATTAATGCCATTGCCTCATCCCTTCTGGACGGTATAGCCAACTCGATGTATGTTGACGACCTAGCAGTCTGGTTTGCTGCTTCCCGTATGTCAGTGGCGGAGGGGCGCATCCAGCTTGCCCTTGACAGGGTGTCATGTTGGACTGGTTCTCATGGGTTTCGATTTTCTCCTTGCAAGACAGTTGCTATGCATTTCTGCCGCATACGAGGCGTCCACCCCGATCCAGACTTATTCAGGTATGGTCATCGGATACGTTGTGTCGAGGAGACTCACTTTTTGGGTCTCCTTTTTGACAAACGTTTGACTTGGGATCCCCACTTACGTACACTTAAGGCCTCTTGCCTCAAGGCTCTTAACCTGTTGAGGGTCCTGGGCCATACGTCCTGGGGGGCTGATCAGGCCACCCTCCTCTGTCTATACCATGTTCTTATTTGGTCAAAACTCGACTATGGGTGTGAGGTCTACTCTTCTGCCACAGATGCCCGTCTCAGAGTTTTAGACCCTGTTCATCATGCTGGAGTACGTCTGGCGACCGGAGCCTTCAAGTCGTCCCCAATCCCCAGTCTCCTGGTGGATGCTAATGAGCCACCTCTTGATCTCCGTTGCCAATCCTTGATGGTTCGTTGTTGGCATCGATTACATCGACTTCCTGACTCCCTTCCCTGCTTGGCGGTGTCATCTGATATCATGTCTCAAGTACTACCTTTTACATTCTCGTACACCATGGCCCTTTGGCTTCTGGGTCAGGAAGGCTATGTAGGAGATGGGCATTGATGATTTCCAGATTTGTCCTGTGTGGGTCCCCAGGGTGGCTCCATGGCTTCTTCCAGAAGTTTTCCCCTTCATCTGCTTTACAGACAAGAAGGAATCTCTTCCTCCTCCAGTGGCTCGTTCCCTCTTTTTAGAACATGCCTTCACTCACAGGGAGTCCCTCCCTGTGTACACTGATGGGTCAAAGTCTGATGCTGGAGTTGGCTTTGGAGTTGTCTTTCCTGACTTTTGCCGTGGTGGCAGGCTCCCTTTTGTCATGTCAATTTTTACTGCTAAGCTCTCAGCCATTTTATATGCCCTCCAAGTGATTTTTACTCTCACTCAGCCTTCGTTTACAATTTTTAGCGATTCCTGTAGTGCCTTGCAGGTCTTGTGCAATTTTAAGTCTTCCCATCCCCTGGTATTGGCCATTCTTGAGTGGCTTGTCCTCATGGGTCGTCGTGGCTGCAAAGTCACTTTTTGTTGGGTACCGGCTCATGTGGGTGTCGATGGGAATGAGCGGGCTGACGCCCTGGCTAAGGCTGCGGTCTCCAATTCTCAGCCTCCTGCCAGTCGTCATCCTGTTCCTGCAGTGGACGTTCGACCCTACATAGATGCTACCGTTCGTTCTTGCTGGCAGGACAGATAGGACGCCGTCGGGGCTAACAAGCTCCGCAACATCCGCCAGCGCATTGGTATGTGGAGCTACAATGGCCTGTCCTGCCGGTGAGAGACGGCTCTTGTCCGTCTCCGCATCGGCCACACATTATTGACTCATGGCTTTTTAATGAAGAGGGCTCACCCCCCCTACTGTGAAGATTGTCTGGTCCTTTTGACAGTATGGCATCTTATTGTCGAGTGTCCCAGCCTTGGGGACCTTCGTCGTAGGCACCTCTCCAAGTACCGGGTGGGTGACGGTTTTTACAGTCTCTCCCAGGTGTTCGGGGAGGAGGCTTGTAGTGTGGGAGGGAACACCCTCTCCTATGTGGAGGAGGCTGGCCTTCTCCACAAATTGTGATTTTATGATATTTATGGTTTTTAGATGGTTTAATTTATATATATATATATATATATATATATATATATATATATATATATATATATATATATATATATATATATATATATATATATATATATATATATATATATATATATATATATATATATATATATATATATATATATATATATATATACAGGGTGATTCAAAATTACATTTACAAAATGACAGGGTAAAGTCCTGACATGATGTTAAACATGTTTCCATATGTAATTTTCAAAAATTTAAAAAGTTAATTACACACATGAAAGCCAAATCCATTGCCGTGGGCGAACGATCGAACGCTTTAAAATAACACCTACCCCCACCTCATCCCCTGCTCTCTCTTAAGTGGATGAGGCAAGTTTTAAAACGTATGAAGCAATGAAACCCTTATCGATCATGGGATTCAAACAGATCCGTTGGCTTTTAATCGATCCCAAGGCTTCGTGTTTCTTGTAATATCAGATAAGTTAGTAGTACCGCCCTGGCATCTACACGTATCACTCGGTAAGTGTAACTCAACCACAAAACAATACCCGTGATCGATAAGGGTTTATTGCTTCATACGTTGTATTAAGTTCTCTCGTCTACCCGAGAGAGAACACGGGGTGCTGTGGGGGGGAGGAGTTAATTTTAGAAGTGTTCGATCATTCGCCCACGGTAATGGATTTGGCTTTCATGTCTGTCATTAACTTTTTAAATTTTTGAAAATTACATATGGAAATATGTTTAACATCATGTCAGGACTTTACCCTGTAATTTTGTAAATGTAGTTTTGAATCACCCTGTATATATATATATAATTATATATATATATATATATATATATATATATGTATATATATATATATATATATATATATATATATATATATATATATATATATATATATATATATATATATATATATATATATATATATATATATATATATATATATATATATATATATATATATATTTATATATATATATATATATTGAGGGTATATTTGGGCAGGAGGTTTTCTCTTAAACAAGTATGGTTGAAGGCGATGGTAAGTTCGGCATTATATATTTTCCTAAGAAGATTTTCTTTATTTCTGATTATCTTTTTATCTTCTTCCTTAAGTTGGTTTAACACTTCTCCAAAAGAAGAGTGTGTGTTGGCCATATCGCGATTTCGGGTCCTAGACCCTTCTTCAGTAGCTTGGTTTTGAAGACTTGTCATCTCTGTGGTCGAGGTGAGAATGACTCGGTGTTGTGGCAGCGCTCTATTTAAGGCGTTGCCTCCGCTCCCCTACTCGACGTGCTGGCCTCTGATTGGTTAGGTGGCTGCAGGTGGGATCTCCGGGCGCTGGGTAGAGCTTGAAGGTCTGTTTGCTGTACGTTGAGTTTTGGGTCCATTTCTTTTATGTACAGAGCTTCTAGGATTGGAAGGCGTCTAGAGTCTGAACAGCTTTCAATAATTTCGGTGTTTTCTACCAGGATATTCAGTGTTATCTTGATATTATGTTCCTGGCTGAGGTGTGCTTTTGGTGCTCCTGACGCGAGGTGGTAGGTCAGGCGTCTGCTTAATTTTGTTGTAGTCATGCCTATATAAGTATTATTAAGGGCTTCACAGTTCCCTTGTTTGCAGGTAAACTTATATACGACATGGGACTTTTCGGTGGCTTCTTTCTTTACAGACTCTAGACGCCTTCCAATCCTAGAAGCTCTGTACATAAAAGAAATGGACCCAAAACTCAACGTACAGCAAACAGACCTTCAAGCTCTACCCAGCGCCCGGAGATCCCACCTGCAGCCACCTGCTATGGGAACGTTAAAACTCACAAGCCTGGAAACAAACTTAGACCCATCATCTCGCAGATCCCGACCCCAACCTACAACATAGCCAAGAGACTGTGCTCCATCCTGACACCTTACGAACCCAGCACCTACAACATGAATTCTGCCACCGACTTCCTTGACCTCTTAAAGTCAAACAATGCAACAGGGATCATCGCTTCTCTCGACGTAGAATCACTGTTTACCAACGTGCCAGTTGACCGTACCATCGACTACATCATACGACGAGTTTACCATCACGACGACAACACACCACTCGACATACCAGAAAGAGCCCTACGCAAACTCCTTGAATGCTGCACTAAAGAAGCTCCTTTTACCTGTCCTAGAGGAAACAAATACCAACAGATAGATGGTATTGCAATGGGCTCACCTTTAGGAGTCATATTTGCAAATTTCTTTATGGGCTGTGTGGAAGAAGAAACATTCCATAAGACGACGAAACCTGACATATACTGCCGCTACATCGACGACATTTTCATCAAGACGAGGAATGAAGAGGACATACACACACTCAAAAGCTGTCTCCAAGAAACATCAGGCCTGAACTTCACCATCGAGAACAGTAACAACGGAAAAATCCCGTTCGTGGACACTTTAGTACACCAACAAGACAATGAATTTAACACAAGTGTCTATGTGAAGCCCACTAATCCTGGCCATTGTCTTAACGGAAAAAGCGAGTGCCCAGAGAGATATAAGAACTCGACCATAAGTGCCTACATAATTTAAAAAGTTAATGACAGACATGAAAGCCAAATCCATTACCGTGGGCGAATGATCGAACACTTCTAAAATTAACTCCTCCCCCCCACAGCACCCCGTGTTCTCTCTCGGGTAGACGAGGGAACTTAATACAACGTATGAAGCAATAAACCCTTATCGATCACGGGTATTGTTTTGTGGTCGAGTTACACTTACCGAGTGATACGTGTAGATGCCAGGGCGGTACTACTAACTTATCTGATATTACAAGAAACACGAAGCCTTGGGATCGATTAAAAGCCAACGGATCTGTTTGAATCCCATGATCGATAAGGGTTTCATTGCTTCATACGTTTTAAAACTTGCCTCATCCACTTAAGAGAGAGCAGGGGATGAGGTGGGGGTAGGTGTTATTTTAAAGCGTTCGATCGTTCGCCCACGGCAATGGATTTGGCTTTCATGTGTGTAATTAACTTTTTAAATTTTTGAAAATTACATATGGAAACATGTTTAACATCATGTCAGGACTTTACCCTGTCATTTTGTAAATGTAGTTTTGAATCACCCTGTATATATATATATATATATATATATATATATATATATATATATATATGTGTGTGTGTTGTGTATGTATATGTGTATATATGTATATATATTTAGTTAAGTCGACGTGTTCCTTTAGTATTAATGTGCTTTTTAGTTTGTGTTTCTTTTAGTCATGCTGCCTATCCCTTTCGGGTGTTAATGTTTTATTAATTATGTGGATAACAATTTTATGTTGGGCGGTATATGACCCTAGCTGTTGCGCCGTCAGATGCCTAGTTGCATCAAAGAATCAATCAATTAATCATAGTTTTCCGCCACAATGCAACATCTGTGGTGTGGTGCTTCAAACAGTCACATCAGTTTGCACTGTAGTAGGTATGTTGGGAGCGTCAGCCTCTGGCTGCCTATTGCAGGGTTAATTAATTCCCCATGAATCTGAACTTTGTCTTGGGTGATGGGGATCCTAGTGTGACTGACAAATTGATTACTTTCTAGAAAGAGACTGGACTACTCAGAGAGTTGTGTCTTAAATTTTATTATAATTTATGAGAGGAATGGATATTGGATTTTATAATACATATTTATACATCTATAGATGTATTGCCTGACACCTCAATTTTCAAATGAATCGCCTCCATGCACCTCAGTCCTCCGCCAACTGGCGTCCCTCCTCCCAGCCAACGCTACTTTCACTCATATACCTCTCAAATATATCCTTCCACCTCACTCCTGGTATGAATTCTCCCCTCCGTCCCTCCACCTCATTCTCGTACACTTCTTTAGGAACATCTAGCTCACCATACTCTCCATTTGACCAAACCACCTCAGGGTGTTCCTTTGAACACTCTCCAGGATATCCACATCCACACCACATCGCTCAGATACTTCTTCATTCATCAAAGTATCTCTCAATGTTACCCTACAATCACTTCTCAGGTAACTCATATACATACATACATACATACATATACCAGGCCTTCATCCCCACGCTGGAGGTAGCTCCGTCACGTCGCACACAAATGCCCAAACGAAGAAATCCTCCCCCCCCCCCCCACACACACACTCCACATCTCAACCCCCCAATCCTTGTTGGAGGAGGGAGCAACCCCCACCGCACAACCGCATCCCCTTGTGGGACTACAAGAGGCACAGCTATGTTTGCAACCATAGCAAGGCCCGACAGCAAAAGCTGGTTTGCCCCTGCCACTTCACTCTAGGGCAAACTCCCCCTCCAGCATTCTGCAGGCCCCTCCTCAAAGGACCGTGAAGCTGTGTCCACTTTTCAAGCATTCACCGTTCTCCTCCACTCGTTTTTGTCACGCGCAATCACTCTACCTTGCTCCACAGATATACCTCTTCCACTCAGAGCTCCTTTCACGGTGTCCATCCATTTCCTCTATGGCCTTCCTATCCTCCTTACACCTCCCTCATCTGAGCCCCCTATCCTTTTTACCATTCTATTCTCCTCCATTCTCTCCACATGTCCAAACCATTTTAACACACTCTGCTGTGCACGGCCTGCTAACTCCCTCGCGACACCTGTCCTACTTCACACTTCCTCATCCCTGACTATGTCCATTTGAGTCACACCACACATGCTTCTCAGATATCTCATCTCTACTACATTCAACCTTCCCTTCTCACTTTCTCTCATACGCACTCACAAACACCCATGTCTCCTGACCAAATTTATGCTTACCCATATCAACCTTGCCAACAACTCCCTCCACTCCACCACATTCTGATTCACTTCTGCGCTCAGAATCAAAGCCACTCCTCCCCTAGCTCATCCCCTCTCCACCCTTGACTGACACTCTACCACTCACACAATCAAACTCACACATATACACACATCATCATTTTGTACACATCATATGTACTGTACAATGGATTATAATTATTAGGACTAATTTTAAATGTATTTTTTATGTATATTTATTTGTGTATATTAGTTTTATCTTTTATATAAATTAACTTTATCTATGATATTATATTACAATAATCTGTAAATTTTTGTATTTTTTGCTCTTTGAATTAGCATAATGATGAGGATTACAAATGGCGTAGGCTAGAAGGTGCTTATCCATAGGCAATCCTCACATACTGATGTGTCCTTCATTGTTCACATGAGCCAGCATCTATGACTGGAGCGAACTACTGGGGTGGCTTTTTTTGCTTACACCTCACTTCTGACTCTCTGGCACTCTTAGTTAATACAAGAAGGGTAGCCTACTTCAGGCTTTCCTTTATACCATTTGATGTAGATAATATTGATGTCCTTTGTTGGGTATACTCTTATCAATTCTGACTCCCTGGTATCCTACATGTCAATGTTTTGGTTCTTATAAAACCAGTTGTATTTTTTGTAGGTAAGTGGGTGGAAACAGTCTAGTCTATATGGGTGTTATTACCACAAATTAACACCACTGTGTTTTATTGTTATTGTATTGTAGTGCACTTGTCCCCTTCGATATTACTATACAGTGTCGTGGAATCCTAAGGGATTGATTCTGTACAGTAGCCTCTCTATAGAGCTGGGTGGTCGGCTCATAGTGGAGTGCAGTTTAGAATCTGGGTTAAAATTGTGTGATGAAGTCAGACTTTTTATTGTTTCCGTTGTATCAGTTACACCCTATGGGCGGTGGCTTACCCCCGTTTGAGTGTTGCCCCACAGTTGTTTATTCCTTTGTGGTTGCCTGTGCAGTTGCTTATGGGGTGGCTACCTCGGTTTCTGTTGCTGTGGCGTAACAATATACATATAAGTTAGATAGGATGACCTAAATGGTCTGGAGGATCTGGCCACTGAGATATAATTGTCATATATCCAATAATTTTATTACTTGTTTGGCCTATTTAATTAATTATCAAAATAACTATTACTGTAACTGATGTTATGTACTATTGCCCACAAGAGTTCCTGGACACCTCAGAATCGCCTCAATAATATTTGATCTGGTATCACTGTACGATATCCTTCTGTTCCCCCACTTCACTCTCCCTTCACATGACTATAGCTATTTACTTACATTGAGGCGATGAATATCTGTAGCTATTTACTTACATTGTGGCGATATTCTATGATTAGTGTGGTATATTTCTTAATTCAATCAAACTATTTACTTTGATGTCTCTCTTATGCGTTAAATAATAAGAGAACTGGCCGCCTTCCGTCTCTCCTTCTCTCGTCTAGCTCCCCTCCATCATCTCTCCCCTCTCTTTCTCTCCACTGCTCCTTCCCACCCCTCTTTCTTTCCATTGCTCCCTCTCTCCCCCCTCTTTCTCTCCACTGCTCCCTCCCTTCCCTCTCTACCTGCCATGCGCCCTATATCCTTCTCTATTTCTCTTGTTCCCCTCCTCCCTCTCTTCCCTCATCATATCCTCCAATTCCCTCTATCTGTCATTCTCCCTTCATATTTCCACATACTCACACTCTCTTCTATCCTAATCACTCTCATACTCCAAGCTTTTTACCTCGTATTGAGTTCGAATTTCTTTCGTATTTATTGTTTTTTGCTATGAGTAGCGTTTCCTAACCTCTTCCTTATATCTAGAGGTTAATTATTTATTTTTCTGAATTATATATACTTCTTAGCGATATGTGAGTCTGATGGGTCATGAAATCAGGGGTGGACTTCACATTCCTCCTAGTCCTAATACTTTCCATCATTCCAGTCTAACGACAGGTTGGAATCTGTTTTGCTTTGCCCATTAATTTCTGAAAATAACGGTGTAAAATATATTAAAACTCACTTTTCTCTTTATCTCTCTCTCTCTGCTTTTGTTAATAGAGTGGCACCACTTCAAAATCAATCTGTGGTCTGCACCCCTGCCTTCCCAATAATGCTAACATCCGTTTAATTTAATTCTTGATTCAGCAAGAAAGTGTTAATGGAGAAAAGCTCCTTCACAAATATAATTATTCATATTGGACTGTGTGTACTGCGGTTAAAACTATGAACTTATTTTATTCGTATACTGTAGGGGACCTGGTATTAGTTTATTACAGTTGTAGTAAAACGCAGTGGTATCAATATAGTGTTAGGCACTGTCATGATATGTTTCTTGTTTATTCTTAAATATATAAATACAATGTTATGCCTAATTACATTGCAACTTATTTCTTGAGTTTTACACTTGTTTTTTTATGGTTACAAATTTTTTTTTACAAATTAATTTGGTAATTGAGTTATATATATATATAAAAAAAATATATATATATGATGCTAAGATGAAACGGTGGGCAGGTACGGAGTGACCAGAGTGGTTGAATCACATTTGTTGTCGACTTCGTTCGGCTGTATGAATCTTTCGAATCTCTTGGGTTGAAGCCTAATTATTCATATTCATTTTAATACTGGTCTCTGTCCTTGGCTGCCGTCAATACCCTGCGTGATAAGCAAAGTTTTTCGTGATAGAATACAAGGGAACTATATACACATTTGTAGGATCATACGCACACCCACACACGGTCTCGCCCCAACCTTGTTGGTGTGAAGACGTAATAATGTGCTTTTTAGTTTGTGTGTCTTTTAATCATGGTGCCTATCCCTTACGGGTGTTGATGTTTTATTAATTATGTAGATGACAATTTTATGTTAGGAGGTATATGACCTTAGCTGTTCCGCCGCCAGATGTTTAGTTGCATAAAAAACAATCAATCAATCAATCAATCTCCTGCTACGGTCGTTAGCCCTGTGTCTTATACATATATAGTCTACTGTGTGCAACAATAAACTACTGTATATTGTCCCTGTGAGTTTGGAACATCCCGTAGCAACTAGTAACCGTTTCTCTTGATACAATACCAACATATACAAACCTACATAAAAATGATTTAGAAAACGTACTAGGTAGTGGTAGATACCCATAATTATCCCTTCTATACTTTTCAATGCATCCCACCGGTTACAATATCAAAATTAATGAACCACCACCAATATCTAAAGAACCATTACCACCAAAAGAACACTGCAGATACCTATCAAAAACATCAACAGTTCACTCAAATACGATCAATACTTCTATTTTCAAATCAAGTAGAACTAATATTTCGACCAAGCTAGGGCTTATTAGCTGAATTTGTGTCTAATATTTCCTTCAGTGTGTCTCATGAAATCCAATAAAATACTGACTGGGTCCTAATGTATTACCTTAGTTCTTCATTATGGATTCTTTATAAGATCCAGTATATGCAGTTTAAATATTTATCTTTGTGACATATACAGCAATATAAAATTTCCAATTCTATAAGTAGTTTTCTCAATCGTAATGTCTACTAAAGTGTAAATTAAATTCTTTCTTATAATTATTGTATATAGTGCTTATGATTCTAGGTACACCATGTTGAAGGAGCCTGACAACAGCTGGGGAGAAGACACTGATGGCGTTTGGACCGGATTGATGGGTTATCTGCAAAGAGAAGATGTAGACATGAGTACAATAGTCGTACCAACAGCAGCACGCCATAAGGCCGCCAAATTCATTCGGGCTTACCCAACTGATCATGTGACTCTTGTCTCATTAGGTTCTAAGCCCCTTCCTCGGCACCTAGCATTTGTTCGTCCTTTTCAAGGTATGCAAGAAGTATATTTCGTTATTTCACGACGTATATGCCTGACGTATATATCAGTTATTTCCTTGCCTTTTAAAACATTTTGTACAGTGCAGAAAATAAACTTTCATCTTAAAATTATCTTTACTCAACATTTAATATAATTGAATTAATGCCAAGATTGTCTAAACTGTCCTACGGCTTAACCGACTTGGAGGACCTTGGCATTTTGCCTGAAAAGGGGGCCGGATCAGCAGACGTATTCCTCCATGGTAGTCTGGTATCCTGGGTTTCTCGCCTTTACCAATTTATCTTCCGTCTTTACCACCAATTACACCAAGGCATACCCCTAATTGGCCGGGATGTATTATTCCACTTTGTATACTGGTTCGTCACCACAGCTCCCAGGCAGCCAATCAGCTGCCTGATAGCACAGCCAGTGCTGACGTCACTCATCACTTGGCTATGACGTCATGGAGTGTTGCCAAGTAACACACATATATATATATATACTAGCTGCTCCGCCGCCCTTCGGGCGGCTAGGAGCCGCTAGCTCCTGCGGAGGGCTGGCAGCCTGTGACCGCCCTTCAACCGCCCTTCGGGCGGTTTGGAGCAGCTAGCTCCGGCGGAGGGCAGTGGTGCTTGGCGCCTGTCCACCGGCCTACGGGCGGTGAATAGCCGCTAGTTTCTGCGAAGGGCTGGCGACCTGCGGCCGCCTGTTGATAGCTCAGTGGAAGTTATGCAAGAAGTGAAAAGAAGTACGCCATCAGCCATAATATTAGCACAAATAAATCTTATGTAATTCTAAACCAACAAAACAATCACTTATTGAGTCTTGCAATAGTGTTCTTGAATATTTTCAACAATTTTATATTTCTGTAAATAAATCATGTATGCAGTTGTAGAGGATCTGAGACCCCGGCGTAGTGGTTAGAGCGCCGGCTTTCCAAGCCGAAGGTCCGAGGTTCGAAAGCCGTAAACGCCATTGGTTTTCCGATATGGATCCCAGAGAAGAGATGACTCCACTCCAAAACCATGTGGGTGCCATATAGCCTGAATGCAGCTGGTGCGCACCGAAAATCAACAATCACCATCATCATCATGAGCGCTACAGCTCAATATATGTTTCATTGCAATAAATGAATTAGTATTCGAGCTATTTAGCAGAAAATACTAGAATTGGGCCGTTTTTGAGCCGAAAAAGACGTTATAAAAAATTTGGAAGTCAGTGTTTTAACTATTTGATCAGTGGAGGACATTGCCACCAAGTTTCAGCTCAATCTGCCCACCCATTTGGCCTTGGGTTTGAATCTGTGCAAATAAAAAATACACTACGAATAAAATGCAATAGCAAAAGACTTATAAGGCTGCACAAATAACCAATATCCCGCAAAGCAGAGGTACTGGAGCAGGAATGAAGACCTCAAGAAAATATGTTACAAAAATATTCTACCAATATAAATGCATAAAAATTAATAATAAGTAAAATAAATCGTGAACGACAATATACTTAGTGAGATAACGCATAAACAATTTGAATAATATCCGTGCTGTAGCCTAAAATATTTTCATTAGCTCTTGATTGCTGCACCAGTCTCAGACACTATTTTGCTTCTCAGTATTGTTATATTAACTACCCACTTCATTGGTAACACTGGTTAGGTTGGGCCTTCAGTGAGTGGCGTGAGAGGGGAATGGTTACGCTCGCTCACGTTTTCTCATTTTTAGGGAGGTTTTAGGGGTAACTACTTTATTACTCATGGCGCTGCTGTACGCTGTACCAGTGGACCTAGGAAACTTTAGTTTACAGATTCTGGTGTGTAAAATCAAGCTCTACAATTCTGTAAGAAAAAATTTACCTAAATGAAACTTTAAACATAACCATGTTTCTGCGGTTCATGCGGGAAGGCTGAAATGTGGTATGGTGATTCCGTAGATTTTTTCCCCTGTATTTTATTTTTATTTCGCTTCCACGTTTCGTTATATGTGGTTTCGTTGTATGACCCCCCCTAAACCTGAAGGGGATCAAGACTCACCTACATGCAAATTTTGAGGACACAAAGTTGGACGGTGTAGGCGTGCATCGCGGACACACACACACACACACACACACACACGCAGACAGAATCTTGGCTTTATGTATATATATATATAAAAATATTTATATTTGTTCCTCTTTATTGCTGCCAGTGTAATTGCCAATAGAAATAACTGTGCATGAAAAATAAAACGTTTTAAAGTCCTGTTTTATGTTTCTTGCTCAAATGGCAAACGTCTTTACAACAATTGCGATGAGGAGTTGCCATGTAGACTAATAATAGGCCATGATTGTAGTCTTCGTCAACTGCAAATTTTCTATATATTTTTAATTAGGCTTTATTTTCACTACATAGCTTAAATACTTCTTACTATTTATTGACATAGGCCTCAGTCTCCTACTGCTAGAACTTTATATACAATTCATGAATTCATGAAGCTACTATTTACAATTTTATATACTTTAAATATAATGGAATTCACGATTTAACTTATGATTGCATTACCAAAAACGTAGTTTGTTTTGTTTTTGTAAGCCAAACAAAACACCAGTTATGAAGATTAATAACCCCATTAGATTTCTGTTAGCTTTTTCACTATTTAACATTACCCCTTACACTGCCAGGTGCTTTTCTTTGGGTTAATAAAATAATCTTTTGTTAGCCATGGGAGGATATTATTTACATAAAATATAAAGATATGTACAGTACTGTATAACCTTTTCGGAGTTAGGGTCATATTATAAGACACTCATTTATGCAAAATTAATTATTTTTAATACACATTGCAAAGCACAATGTATTTACAATATATATATATATATATATATATATATATATATATATATATATATGTATATATATATATATATATATATATATATATATATATATATATATATATATATATATATATATATATATATATATATATATATATATATATATATATATATATATATATATATATATATATATGGCAACTCAACCGGCTGCTTCTTGCTCTAGCGAGAGCATTTCTAAGGTTTCACTACATAATAGCCACTCTGTCTTGGAAACTATATCAGGAAAGGTGGCCGAGTGGTTAGTGTTCTGGACTCGTAACCTAGAGGTCGGGAGATCGATCCTCTCAGTTGAGGGCCTGAGAATATTTACTCTTCCGATTTGAGTTTGAGGCACTAACTATAAGGCCACCGAACGTCGTAAAACACCCTCGCTGGTACAATAACAGCTGCAGTATTTGGGAATTACCCTCACTTCCCTCCCTCTGTGGCTAGGTACCAGTTCGGAAGTCGTGACGTGTGTGTGTGTGTGAGTAACAGTTGGCCTGGGCCACGGTAACGGGCTTGATGAAGCCTATGTCCAGTGTCGGAACATATAAAAAAAAAAAAAAAAAAAAAAAGACACTCATTCTGGTGACCCTTCAACTGATGACAATTCTCAGACTTTAGCTAAAGGTGTCCATGTCGTAGAGGTTTACGCTGCCACACGCTCTCAAAAAAGGAAACTTAAGTCACCTAAACTGCCACAGAGACGTCTTCGTGGTTCCTTTGAGGCACTTGACTCCATAAATGTTCCTCCTTGTAAGGCAACTATCTCTCAATTTCACCAGAAGCATTCTCGTGGCTCTGATGAATCTCTTGATTCAACAGATGTTCCCCTCGCAAGCTTCCTTCGGGATCATCAAAGGGTCGTGAAGTAAATGCCTCGGGTGTTGTGACTTCAAAAGTCTCAGTTTCTCTTCCGCTTGAGCAGCGGAGTGATTCTACCACCTGTATTATGGATGTTGATATATATGCCTGTGTCAGTGATACCAATTCTGTACAGGACAATACCAATGTAATTGTTCCAAAGAATATCTCTGCTCATCTACCTTTACCTTCTTCTAAAATATCAGATGCTTCAGGGACTCGTCTACGGGTCCCAATTACTGTCCCAAGTACTACTCCTCGGGTTCGCTCTTCTTCTAGTGGCCCAGGATTAGACAAATCTTATCGTTTGTGTAAACTCTCAGGTTAAGGTGGTAGTGGGAAGTACCTCCATGAGGCTTCTCAAAAATCAGTACTAAAGTAACACTGTTCAAAGTTCTTCAGTGGAATTGCTGTGGCTTGTGTGCTTCTTGGGAGGAACTGAGCGTTCTTCTCTCTAGCTTCTCTCCTGCATGTGTTTCTCTCCAAGAAACAATGCTTGGGGACTACATTCCTGCCAGTCCTCCAGTATACTCTGCATTTTATTCCAATTAATTTGAAGGGCAGGGTCACCAAGGCGGCTCTGCCATCCTAGTTCGGCGAGATATTCCATGCACGAGCATGAAACTTGACACTCCGCTCCAGGCTGTTGCAGTTAAGATTTTCATGGGCCGCCCCTACCCTGTGTGCAGTCTATCCCTTCCTCCCAGTGATACAGTTGAGGGGGGTGATCTCAACAGTCTTGTACAGGACCTTCCCTCTTCCTTTATTTTATTGGGTGATTTTAATGGTCGTCATCCTCTGTGGGGTGACAGTTCAGTCAACTCCAGGGGTGTTTCATTGGCTTCTTTTATTGAGGATGAGGGATTAGGGGTTTTAAATACAGGAAATGTGACATATTTTAATAGCTCTACTGGGACTTTTACCGCCATTGACATTTCATTTGCTCACCCAGTGCTCTGTAGGATTTTAATTGGAGTGTGTTGCCCGATTTATATGGCAGTGACCACTTCCCTATACTTTTAGAAGGTAACAGGTACGAACCACAGTCTAGTCTTCCTAGGTGGAAATTAGAGATGGCTGACTGGCAATATATTAGAGAGCTAGCTTCTTCGGTCTCTTCTGTAGCAGATTTTGGTAGTTCTGACGAGCCTGTAACATATTTCATTGATATGCTCCACTCTGCTTCTCTCAATTCTATCCCTAAAACTTCTGGCCACTTTCCCAAATGTCCTGTCTCTTGGTGGTCACCAGTCTGCACCACTACTGTGCGAGAGAAGCGCGCTGTTTTCTCTCGCCTTCGTCGCAATCGTGGGGAACCAACTCTTTTAGAGGATTTCCGACGGGCAAGGGCTCGGACTAGACGAGTTTTAAAAGAGGCACGACGTGCATCTTGGAAGGCCTATGTGTCTTCAATTAATACTAAAACTCCACTCGCCCAAGTGTTCAGGGGAGTTTGTAAGATGGCGGGGAAGTTATTTCCTAGTTCTCCAGCTGTTCTTAAGGTCAATGGAATTAAAATCATGGATGGTTTAACAGTGGCCAACACCATGGCGGAGGCTATTGCTAGAGTCTCCAGCCGAGACTCTCGACCTCTGGCTGACAGGCATGAGTTGAGAGCCCAGGAGCGCACTGTCCTGGATATCTCAGGGAACGAGAATGAAAGTTATAACCATATATTCACCCTGAGAGACCTGCACTCTGCTCTCTCTCTCTGCGGTGACACTTCTCCAAAGTCAGACAACATCACGTATGCAATGTTGCAACACACTTTCTTAAAGAGTTTCTCAGTGGTCTCAGTTTTGTGTGAGGGTTGGTACAACCCTCTTAGCACCCGTTGCACAGAAGGACGTCCACCAGGCAAGCGTCCTCAGTGTCACGTTGTTTGCAGTAGCAATTAATGTCGTTGTCTCATCCATTCCAGATGCTCTCTCTCTGTGTGGTGACACTTCTCCTGGGCCAGACAATATCCTATATGCAATGTTGCGACACTTGGGTGAGGAGGCGATCTCATTTCTTTTAGTTTTATAAAACAGAATATGGCTGGATGGTGTCTTTCCTTCTGGGTGGAGGGTTGCTAACATCCTTCCTTTCCCCAAGCCAGGCAAGGACTCTAGTGTTGCCCTCAATTACAGGCCAATTGCCTTGACCTCCTGTCTCTGTAAACTATTTGGGAAGATGGTGAGTGTCAGACTGGTATACTTCCTTGAACGGGGTGTTTTTCTGTCTCCGTCCAATGACATCAACACCTTGTCTTTGATTTAGATAAAGCGTATGACACTACATGGCAATATGGCATCCTGCAGCAACTACATGCATACATATGGCCTGCGGGGTCGCCTTCCATGCTTTCTTAAGGAGTTTCTCAGTGGTCGCAGTTTTTCTGAGGGTTGGTAAAGCCCTCTCAGCATCCATTGCATAGGAGGAGGGCGTCCCCCAGGGAAGCGTCCTCAGTGTCACATTCTTTGCAGTATTAGTTTATGCCATTGCCTCATCCCATCTGGATGGTATAGTCAACTCGATGTACATTGACAATCTGGCGGTCTGGTTTCCTGCTTCCCGTATGTCAGTGGCGGAGCGGCGCATGCAGCTTGCCCTTGACAGGGTATCACGTTGGGCTAGTTCTCATGGGTTTTGATTTTCTCCTACCAAGACAGTTGCTATTCACTTCTGCTGCATCCGGGGCGTCCACCCCGATCCGGACTTATTCAAGTATGGTCATCGGATACGTTGTGTCGAGGAGACTCGCTTTTTGGGTCTCCTTTTTGACAAACGTTTGACTTGGGTTCCCGACTTACGTTCACTTAAGGTCTTTTGCCTCAAGTCTCTTAACATGTTGAGGGTCCTTGGCCGCGGGCCACCCTCCTCCGCCTATACCATGTTCTTATTATGTCAAAGCTTGACTATGGGTGTGAGGTGTACTCCTCTGCCACGGATACCCGGAACAGAGTTTTAGACCCTGTTCATCATGGTGCGGGTATGTCTGGTGACCAGAGCCTTCAGGTCATCCCCAATCCCCAGTCTCCTGGTGGACGCTGATGAGCCACCTCTTGATCTCCGTCGCCAGTCCTTGATGGTTCGTTGTTAGCATCAATTACATCGACTTCCTGACTCCCTTCCCTGTTTGGTGGTGTCATCTGATACCATGTCTCAGTACTACCTTTCACATCCTCGCATACCATGGCCCTTTGGCTTCTGGGTCAGGAAGGCTATGGAGGAGATGGGCATTGATGACTTCCAGGTTTGTCCTGTGAGGGACCCCAGAGTGGCTCCATGGCATCTTCCAGATGTTTTCCCCTGCATCTGCTTTTCAGACAAGAAGGAATCTCTTCCTCCTCCAGTGGCTCATTATCCCTTTTCAGAACATGCATCCTCTCACAGGGAGTCTCTCCCTGTGTACACTGATGGGTCAAAGTCTGATGCTGGAGTTGGTTTTGGAGTTGTCTTTCCTGACTTTTGTCGTGGCGGCAGGCTCCCTTCTGTCATGTCAATTTTTACTGCCGAGCTCTCGCCCATTTTATATGCCCTTCAAGTGAGTTATACTCTCCCTGAGCCTTCATTTACTCTTTTTAGCGATTCCTCTAGTGTCTTGCAGGCCTTGTGCAATTTTAACTCTTCCCATCCCCTGGTGTTGCCAATTTTCGAGAGGCTTGTCCTCCTGAGTCGTCGTGGCCACAAAGTCACAATTTGTTGGGTCCCTGCCCATGTGGGTGTCAGAGGGAATGAGGAGGCTGACGGCCTGGCTAATGCTGCTGTCTCCCATTTTCGGCTCTCCTGCCAGGCATCATCCCGTTCCTGCTGTAGACCTTCGACCTTACATAGATACTGCTGTTCGTTCCTGCTTGTAGGACAGATGGGATGCTGTCGGGGCTAACAAGCTCCACGACATCCACTAGCGCCTTAGGTTGTGGAGTTACAGCGGCCTGTTCCGCCGGTGGGAGATGGCTCTTGTCCATCTCCGCATTAGCCAGACATTATTGACCCATGGTTTTTTAATGGAGAGGGCTCCCCCTCCCTACTGTGATGATTGTCTGGTCCCTTTGACAGTGCGACATCTTCTTGTTGAGTGTCCCAGCCTTGGGGACCTTCGTCGTCAGCACCTGTCTGAGTACCGGATGGGTGACAGTTCTTACAATCTCCTCCAGGTGCTTGGGGAGGAGGCTTGTAGTGTGGGAGGGAACACCCTCTCCTATGTGGAGGAGGCTGGCATCCTCGAATAATTGTATATATTATGAATTTTATGGCTATTCTTTTTAGATAGGTGGAGTTTAATGTTTCTTCCACTCATATTTTAATTCTTTATATATTTAAATTAAGTAGTTTATTTGAGTAGTATGTGATTTTTGGATGATATGACTTTATTGATGCTTATTAATCCTATTGGGGTAGTGAAAATAATTTAATGTTTGTACATATTTTATTAATGATATAGATGACCATTTTATGTTGGGCGGTATATGACCCTAGCTGTTGCGCTACCAAATGCCTAGTGGCATCTATAAATTAATCAATCAATCAATTGTCTTAGTCACGGTTGTGTACCACGAGCATAGACCAGAAACAGAACAATACCCATCCCAAAGCCTGGCACAGCCAAGTTCATGCCTATTCCTCTTACCTCTTGTTTTGGTAAGGTTATGGAGAGGATCTTTCTCAACCGGCTGCAGGATTGCCTTCCTCCATGTGAGTTTGGTTTCCTTCCCCAGCGTAGCACACACCACTGTCTCATCAATTTGTACTCTCTCCTCTCCCAGGACAATGTTGTGGCCTTCACAGACATTTAAAGTGCTTTCGATATTGCAAATAGAGACATCATTTTGAATCAACTAGTTGACTTTGGGATAAAGGGTAATCTCTTATGGTGAATTCAGGGCTACCTCAGTAACAGAACTTCCCATATGTTTTTTATTGTTGTGGTCAGTCCTTTGCGCCGTTTTCATCTCGGTACGCCTCAAGGGGGTGTTCTCGGTCCCTGATTTTCCTGAAACTACAAATACATGCAATGCTGAAAATATCTGTGTTCATTCTACCTCTCCAAGGGATCTCAACGCAGCAGAATATTCACCTGCCGCCTTCCTCAAGTTCTGCCAGTAATCACCATTGAGGGACTGTCATTCCCATGTATTCTCATTATCGCTACCTGGGCGCACCGATCTATATTTCTGCTGTTTTCCCTGCCAGGCGCCAAGACCATCCTATTGTCCAGGACTTATCGAGTCGCCTGCAGCGCTGACTTAAACCACTGCAATGGCTCACGAACAACTCTTCAGGCCTCTCTATCCCTGTTGCCATACCAACTATATTGCTTTATTGGTCCCACTGCTTTGATTCAACTTCCTATGGCTACTACAAATGGAGACATTTGAAAATTTTCAGAATAGAGGAATGAGAATCATTCTTTGCTGTCTCATGTCAACCAGGATAGTGGATATGCAGCATGAGTTGTGTCTTGCTCCTTTAGCCGTGTATTTGTGAGTGTAGTAAAATTTCGACACTAGCAACAAGTCTGGAGCACCGCAGGTGCAGCAATCAATCGACAGCACAGTTTGTAAATTTACGCGGTTCCTAATAAGCTAATTTCTGACTGGCAACACTATGAGTTGGCTACAGCCATCTCAGCCACAACCAGTCGTTCTTCCTCGAACAGTGAGGGTAGAAGAACATATTTTCATCACTCCTTTTTCTGTAGTTACCCTATATGTACGTAAAAACGACAGTGACATTATACTTCATATTGTTGTGTTGAAAAATTTGAATCTGACATGTTTATAATGAAATTTGTGTGTGAAAATGTATAGTCGGCAAAAAAAGTATCAACATCATCCTTATGGACAATGATATGTAGTGTTGGTATTCCTGACTACACATGCACCACTCACCATCACACCTCTGGCACCTCAGTAATGCATTTATAGCTCGTCAGAGGAAAATAATGTATTTGTTTTCCTAAGCACTACTCTTGTCTCTACTGTAAGTTTTCAAAGTGTTCTCTTGTTCTGAAGTACTCAGACACTTTCTGTATTTTATAATAATGAATTTGCAAATAGTGATTACTCTCGACCACTTATAATTCTTTCCCAAATTAGAGAATATTAAAATTTTCATGCATAGACGAACATACTGAATGTGTTTTGTAGGGTAAAACAGAAAAGAGAGAACTTTGAAATAGCTCCCTTAATGATATAGTTATGTAATTCATTTATATGTTATTGTGAAATATGTTGTCATTCAGTTTTTCATGGTGGCCATTTAGTCTGGCATAGAGTGTGAGGGAGTCAGGCAC
This sequence comes from Petrolisthes cinctipes, assembly GCA_033782935.1. Taxonomy (NCBI): domain Eukaryota; kingdom Metazoa; phylum Arthropoda; class Malacostraca; order Decapoda; family Porcellanidae; genus Petrolisthes; species Petrolisthes cinctipes. The sequence goes on along the minus strand of JAWQEG010004628.1, from coordinate 82,448 downwards.
AGTCAGCAAAGGGACCAGTACCAACATCCTCACACCGTGAGAGCCAGACCCCTACTGTCTACTCGGTACTCGGTAGTAGGTACTTATGTCTAGTGGGGCGGCTCTGCCACACACCTTGTCTGGGATCCACACAGCAAAAGTACCAACCTTACCATGCAAACATTTTTAATTTCAAGGTAAGAGTGGTGTTGATACTTATTTTGCTGACTGTACTTAGATATGTAAATATAGTGTAAAAGTGAATTTTGAGTTGATGTCATTATGAGATGACTACCTATCCAACAGATGTCATTTTAGTCTTCATAAGTACATCAGGAGACAGTTAATGGTTTGTACTTCAATACCCTGTATAATTTATTTATGTAGCAATAGTGGTTTTCAAGCTATTAACCGTCAAATGTGTGTTTACATAGTGACCGTGAGTGCAGGAGAGAGGCCCTAGAGAGAGAGCTGCCGTGATAGGTAATATCCGTGGCTAAGTGGTTAGTCGAGAAAATGTATTCTAATGTTACGTGCCTCATTGTCAAGTGCCTCCATTTCCTACATCTGTCACCCCTCTTCTTACAGTCAATCAGGACTTTTCTTGGACGAAACTCCCCTGTCCCTCCCATACTCCTCGCTGGACGTGCTCTTAACGACTAGACCATGGGCATTATCTACAGCGGCATCTCTCTCTCCCGGGCCTTTTTCCTCACTCGCGGTCACTATGTAAACCACATTTGACAGCTAATAGCTTGTAAACCACTCACGCTACATAAATAAATTATACAGGATATTGAAGTACAAACATTTAGCTGTCTCCTGATGTATAGCTGGCCGCACTCCCGCGAGGGCCACCACAGCGTTGTCAACGCTGGCGAGATAGTAACCCTGAAACACTAGTAGAGAGATCCGCTCGAATCATTCACAGCCGGTAAGAGTGAGTGGTACGGAGGGGGGTTTTGAGGATGGATGGGGGTTTGAGGAGAATGGAGGGATACTTATGCACGAGAGGTGAGGGATGACGTAGGAGACAGATGAGTGGAAGCTATAATAAAAGACTATAATACCTTGTAACCATATATATTTTTATACTTTTATTGTCAAGTTTTTGACGCGGTGAAACAGTGGCACAATTACTGCTTGGAAATCATGAAGAATATCGCTATTAAATATAGCAAATGTGAAACCTTAATATTACTTTCTGTAAAAGAACAATAATAAGTTACAATCAGCACATTTCATAATGTAATTATATATTTCCTTTATCACACTTTCACATATCGTGTTGTGATTATAATTTTTCCTTATCACAATAACTGCTTTCCAGTGTTCAATTAAGTTAATTTTCAGCATTAGGTAGTATCATAAGAAGTATATTAAATAATTAAACACACCAAGCCAATAAATTCATTAATCAGTAGAGAATGGGAACAATTACGTATAGGTCTAAAGTCTAGACATCAACTTTTTGTGTCACAAGAATAAACAAAGATCATTGAATTTGTTCTTACTAAAACTAATCAAAACTAGAAACGAGTCCATCCTCCGCCTTTCTCGATGACCATATGCAGGCGATCAGGCATGGATGTTACCAGATTCCTGGCGAGGTCTTGGTCCCCACTCAGTTATTCCCACTGCGTCTTGATGTGGTCCAACAGTTCAGCAGCAGTTCTCTCCCTCTCCGGCTCCCAGGTATTCACGATAGAACCCCACAGATTTTCAATGGGGTTCATACCACACCCTTTGCTAGGCCAGTCCAATACCTGTAAGTTCTGGTCATTGCCTAGCCACTGCTGAACCACTCTGGCCATGTGGACAGGACACCGATCGTGAACGAAAATCAGGGGGTCGAGAGGGAAAGGAAAATTCCTCTCTCTGTGGGATGGGGATAAACTATTTTCTTGGATATCTACATATTTATGAGAATTAAAGCGGCCATCGATCTGGAAGATGTCACACAGACCATGTAAAGTCAGGTAACCCCACACATTTACCGTGACTCTTCCACTTCGTGCCTCCTCATAAATATATCTGCGGTCATATCTGTGTGATACACGCAACACCAAAATTAGATGCGAGCAAGGTTTATCTCCCTTAATAAAATTAAATCATACTCTGAGATTATAGGATTTTTTCCAGTGTCAGGAGTATCAATACTAACCCCACAAATCTATCACATCCATCAGATTTACACCGGGGTGTTACACAATAATGTCAAAAACAAAACAAAAAACAGTACTTTCATATAAGATTTAATTTAACAAAATAGAAAGGAATTTATTTAGGGAGATTTAAAAATTGAATGGATAAAACAGCACACAATCATTGGCAGTTTTATGTAGGATGGTCCACACAGTAAAGAGGGCAGCTTTGGAAATCTAATAGTTTGAAATTAAATATAGTATTGCAGACAAATGGGATTGACTCACAGACAATTTGAGACGAATTTTTCCATTGTAATGCATTGTTAAAAATATCTAAGTTGTAACTTATGATACCACCTTAGAAAACCCATTTATCTTTGCACAACAAATGATGTAATCCAACAGAGAAATCGCTATCAAAATGTCTTATGGTAACTGGTTTTCAAGTGTGTGCTGGACAACTGCCAGTTCAGGTTTGCAGATGCTCATCAGTTAATAAACGAGGTTTGTTATCTTCATTTTAATACCGAGATTATTAGTGGTAAATCTAACACCTGGGTTTCATATTGTGACTGTTGTAGGATAAAATTTAATACCTTAACGAAGCGAGAATAGTTTAATTATTTCAGTACTTTGTTTTACATTATGACTGCGAAATCCTAACAGATAGCAAATGATAGGAATGATAACAAATGATGCAGTAGACATAAAATAGATTGTGAAACGATGATTAACATACCAGTTCTAACTCTTACCTCGTATCGTTTCTTCTCCACAAATGTATTTTGCCATGGTTGCTGGAAGAAAACGACTTCTCGTCCGTGAAAATGGTTCTCACCCAGAACTCCATCCCCTTTTCCACATACTGCTGAGCAAAGATGAGCCTGGCAGCGCCGTGTATGTCAGCTAGGTATTCATTCTTAGCAGGCACACGGTGGAGGATGCCTTCCTGATGTAGCCGACGTCGTACAGTGTCAGCGGATACTTCTAAAGATAGTTGTTCTCTGATGGACTTAAGCATTTGTAAATGGATAATTTTCTGCTGCCTGGATGATCCGCTGGTCTTCCTCCCTTGCTGTAACTCGCGACCTTGGTCTCCTCTCTCAATTCACCAATAAAGAAGGCCATTAATTTGATGTCTAAAAAATTATTCTCTTTTGATCTACAACATGTGGACGATTGACATAAATATATCATATTTCCCATCGAAATGAATACTGAGATCAGTTGTTCTGTAACATAATATTACGTCCAGATACAAAAGAAAAAAATGTTAAAATTGCAGGGATAAGCAATAAAAACACATAATCAAAACATATGGATGACAGCATACCCAGGTCATTCAAATTTCCAGTGTGTTGCCAACGCTCTATCCACTTCCTGACACACGATCTTGAGCAGCCAAATCGTTGAGCGATTCCCCTACTGCTTATACCCTCCTCGTGAAGAGCGATGATGCGGGCATGCTGAGTGAGCTGGGTGTCGTGGTGGTTCATGAGGATGGTGAATACAATCCTGGAATGATTGTCTCACCACCACTGACCGCAGACATCGCCTTCGGTGCTCGGGGATTGGCTTTCATCTCATGCCGAATAAATGTGATTGGCTCTCACTGGCCGAACGACTCACTAACAAAACACGGCATTTAGGGTTACTGTATTGCTTTTTTGTTTTTTCCACATTGTCTTTTCTACATTCTAAGAATCGATAATGAACGCTCTAGTCAGATTTTGCTATTTAAAAATATAAATTTACCAGCATAAAGTAATTGTCATCTGATGGGTAATAAAATGGCATGCTTGAGAAGTGAATGTTGGATCCAGTTCATAAACCCTATTTATTGTTATTTAAAAAAATGGTTAAGGCATGAAAGACATTGTAACACAAAAGAAAAGAGGACATAGAAAGGGTCAGTAAGCACAAGGGGGAAAAAAGTAGAGGAGTGTATGAATCGGGATCAAAAGAGTGTCATATCAATCTTGAAACAGCCCATATCTCAGCAGGCAAAACACCCAAGAGGGCACTAGTGATAATGATGATTTTCTGTTATTACTTGGCTCAAGAAATTATGTGTGTCATAACCAATTTGGCTTTAAAAATCTCTCTCTCTCTCTCTCTCTCTCTCTCTCTCTCTCTCTCTATATATATATATATATATATATATATATATATATATATATATATATATATATATATATATATATATATATATATATATATATATATATATATATATATATATATATATATATATATATATCCTACTATCATGGGAAGGATAATGTGAGGCCAGATAACTCCACGATGCGATGGCAACACGATACGATTTAAACTGTTTGTTAGGTAACCCTAACAAACAGTGGTTTCAGCATTGAAATCGCCGACACATTATAAAACGTCATGCCTAGCGACTCTGCTTACTACATCTTGCAAGTTACCATAAAACTCATCCTTTCGGTCATCGGGCTCACTATTTGTAGGTGCATAGCAAACAAACATACTGATGTTACAGTGATTGGACTTAAATCTTGCATAAAGTAACCACTCGTTATGATCAATAGGTTCCCATTCTGTCAATACATTACCGGCATTTCGTCCAAGTAACAACCCAACTCCCTGATAATGCATTCCATCTTCCCTATCAGAAACCAACAAACTCAACCCACTATCCAACCTCATTTGATCTATTCCAGTGAACCTAGTCTCCGTCAACGCACACATATCCAGCCCGCAGTTTTCAAACCCAGCAACATGTTCTTCGATTTTACCGTCCTGATTTAATGTCCTCACATTCCAGTTACCAAATTTTATCTTTCTTTTCGCACAAACAAAAGAATTCAACGACCTGGAGATTCTTTGTACCCCTTGCCTAACGAAAGGCTGCCCGAGACTAGGGTCTGTGATATTGCGTGAATCCATTTTTTTTTTTTTTTTGGCTAAATTAAAAGAACATTTAGCCACATTGTTGCAGTTGGCAGTAGGCAGCTAACTTGCCCATATGGCTGCAACCACAGAACTCATCTAAGCTAAAGTCAAGCGCGTGCCGGCCGCACTTCTCAACCATTTCACTCTAAACGAATTCATCTGCCCGAAAAGCGCATCCATCTCGTAATTCAATTACACAGTATATTTTTGCCTGATCAGAGATGTTGTGTTACCAGTCTCAATGATATTATTCTCCTTATACTAATCGCCCTTTTTTTAGGAAGGTAAAGCCTTGATAATTTTATCACTGATTTAATAAGGTTGATTATTTTTCTAGGTCCGGTATGGATGGCTGTAATGATGTGTATGGTGGTATGGGCATTAGCGCTGTGGTGGGTGCAGTGGATGTGGTCACAAATCACAGGAGGACCAGACCTTCCGTTAGATACAGTCCTCTTATATGCTTGGGGTGCACTCTTAGAAGTTCATCCCAAAGTCCCAACCTACGCTACGTCTGGTCAGGCTAGTATTAAGGACCCCCCCTGATGTAGTCCGAAAATTGGAGGTTAGGGAATCCTTCAAACATTGCCACGAAACACCACTCACATTAAAGGAGCTTGTTTCGTGGCATAGTTAAAATAAATCAGAAGTCACCAAGTCTCATACACGATCACAGCGTCCCTTAGGGGGAGATGCTCTTGTTGGCAAATAGGAAGGCTACTGATTTCTCATAACGACACCAGAAAACAGACTCCCTCAATGGTGCACTATAATAGAGGATCTGTTTCCTGGCATAGGTTGGAGGAAACATAAACATTCCAATTCACCTAACAGAGAATCTACCCTTTAATGAAAATGTAGTAGAGTCTTACTTACTTACTCCTGTACAGTCACGAGCACTAATACGGATACAGTTTTGATTAAAGTTTGGTCGAACGCGGTCAGATTGATGAGGGTATAATATAGCGGCCTCGAGAAGGAAACGATGAAAAGTGTGTCGTTTAATTTTTTTTAGGAATATATATCTAGCAAGATATTGTGTTAGGTATTTAGCTTTAATACCTGGCCGCCTCACATACTCTTTTGTATCCCTCCATAACCTTTCATTATTTTGAGTATGTATCTCAGAGTATTCGGGGTCCACAAAATTAACCTTATGATTGACACACAAGTGGCTATACCCTTCCTGATGTAGGGTATTATAGGCAGGCCATCTATCACTGTAACTAGTGGTGCCTGGTCTAATGTACTTTTTAGTTAGTGGGAGAAGAGTGTCGCGATTTCTACGCAGGGAAACGTTGTCTTGGTCCAATAACGGTATTATAAATCTGTTCTTGGACTCCCTCTCTATGCCACCAAATAGCCAGACTTGAGATAAATTACGACCCACGTTGTACTTTTTTCTAACAATTAAAGTTTCATCAATTTCAACCACAATGCTTTCACCACCGATGGGGTCCTGATTGTTAAACCAATTGTCACTTACTTCGCAACAAAAACTCCTCCAATCCACACTAGTCCTTATGTTAATTCCCAAATTAAGTACAGTATCACTATGATTAAATGATTTATGGCATCACGATATTATAAAGGATATAATTTGTTAAGGTTGTAGCCTAGTGCGGTCTAGAAAAGTCCCCTTGTACAAAGAGACAGAAAAAGCACATGTACGTCGTTTTTTTGACTTGGGTATGGCGACGGTATGGTGGCAACGAAATTGATTAATGTCTTGTCTATATGTACAGTGGTTGCCACAATTTCCACAATTAACACTCCTCGGTAAAAAAAACATCGTGTGCTTGTAGAATAGAAATACTAGCATCGTTATTTCTAAATGTGTTTTGTATAATTTCAAACGGAAGTGGAGTACAGCCTTGACACAAAGAATCCATGACTAAACTGCGTATATAGGCGTGACCTATGTTAGCGTTAAATAGGCAGTGTTGCTAATGTCAATCGGACAAAGAGAAGAAAGAAATAGGCCTAAATGTACGATAGGCGTACACAAAATGGATGAAAATCCGCTCCGTTGCCATAAACAACCAGCCAGTTAAAGGGCTAATAGAAAGCCGGATGAACGTAAATAACCTAACCTAACCAAATATATACTGTTATAAACATCGGGACATGACTATTAAAGCATAATGGAAAGAAAACACGAGTATATAATGATTAGCCCTCCAATAAAATGACAAATTGTGTTAAATTCGCCAGCCATACGAACTTGCTGTCAGTAAAAATACCCACTAACAGTAAATGTAGGGAAACAAAATAAAACAGAAAGGAATGGGTATGAAATAGAGTGGTTCACCGTTAGGGTACAGATAAACCAGGACCCAAAAGGCCTTTAAAGGTGTATTTAGGAAATCAAACGAACCAAGAAAACCTAACCTAACCTAACCTAGACTAAGCATACCTTTGGTGCTAACCTAATGTTCTTCGTGACCTAACTTAATATCCTTCGGGCCATCGGCAGACCATGAATATGAATGCTACGAGAATAAAGATACGAATATGGTATGAATAAGATGCTACACTATAGCATACTAGTGCAATATAACTCGTAGCATAGCAAAAATATAAAATTCCTACAACGCAATAACAGTAAATATATGTAATAAAACTATTTTAACAACGTTATTCAGTAAAAAAAAGCTATTTCCCTGTTTGGGGTAAAATAAACCAGAAACCAGAAGCCACATAGAGGGCTATTATAAAGAAAGCTTCTAGAATGAAAAATGGCGTATGTAATCAATATAACGCTTAAATAAAGCTAATTAATGCTATAATTATCCATCGATAGCAACACTGTATAAATGAAACTACGCAGTAACTGTAGTAGTCGGGCCATATCAGGAAATGACAAGGATTGCCAAGAATATAGCCAAACGGTATGAGAAAACACTTGCATTGGTAACACTGAAAATGAATATATAGGGGAAAAACACAATGGAAGGGAATAAATATCCAAAATAGCCAAATATGTATATAAATAACCAAAATATTCCGGATTCCCCAGTATTTGCAACACTGTTTATGTAAAACACTTCATATAAGAAAAATATAGCCAGAATATACGTAAATATATAAAAATATAGCCAAAATATGCGACAAACCTAAAATTGACAATACTGAATATAAATATTGTCAATGCTGATTAGTATAAACAAATGGCCGTGTTTATCCCACCTAATATCCCGGATCCCATCGCTCCCCCATGCTTCTATGAGTGTTGCATGGGGCATATACCCAGGATTGGGGGATTATAAAACCAATTATAATATCTTAAAGGTAGGACCATAGTATAAGCGTGTATTCCCCCACCCAAAACCCCGAATTCCCAAAGCTCTCCCCCATTATTGTATGAGGGGTGGGAAATGGGTATATTATGGGCAAAGTGGGTATTAGCGGAAGAAACACCATAGATGAAAATTGTCCTAAAAATGTCCTAAATAGTGATAAAACAATGTTATATATAACTACTAATTAACGGTAATACATTCAATAAATACCAAATTGGTACTAAATTTTTTTCAATAATTTCAGGCGAGGAATTTTCCCATTTACATCAGTGATAATGGAGTTTTCGTTCTACAGCAGTGTTGCTATATATCTGAGGATAGTCCACATAAAATCTTATGCAATTCTGAACGTAGTTTTTTTTTTTTTTTTAAATGTCAAAAAATTTGGGAAAAATATTATTTGTTGCTCGATTGTAATGAAAATTGGTCAGTATATGTAAAACCCAACGAGGATTACGATGGCAAAAAGCTTTTGCTTGTAAAATTAACAGGAGCGCAGATGGCGGGGGCACTGTGAGGCCTCCCCTTAAAGCTTTGAACAGTACAATTCACCAACGAACAAATTCCAATGAAAATCTTATTGTGCATATATTTATTGTCTCTAAGTATTCTAAGCACACCTCAATACTTATTAGTGCTCGTGACTGTACAATGGAGATCTTATTGTGCAAAATATTTACTGTCTCTAGGTATTCCAAGCACACCTCAATACTTATTAGTGCTCGTGACTGTACTTAAAACTATTGTTTCATTTCCCATATATTCCTTCAAACACTTGGCAGGTGTAGCCAGAGTTTTTCTTATAATTTTACTTTCAGCTATTATGGACAAACAGAGAAAATTGAAGAGTGAATTATTGGATGCGACGTTGTAGAGTGAGTATCCATCCAGACTGAACACGACTTATGGGACAGTGTAATGTAGTTAGAAAACTGGAGGTAAATGAGTCCTTCAAATACTACCAAGAAATACCACCTATAGGGATGGAGTGTGTTTCGTGGTATAGTCGGTAGGAATCAGAAACCTCCACTTCTCATACACGTTAACAGGGTCCTAAACTCAGAGAAAGCACACCTCCTCGCTGCAGACTCATTATATGACAGCATTATACAACAGCGTTTTCCGTAGTGCCTTGAAGGCCTTGGGCAATTTTAATTATTCCCATCCCCTGGTGTTGGCCATCCTTTAATGGCTTGTCCTCCTGGGACTTCGTGGCCACAGAGTCACATTTTGTTGGGTCCCGGCCCATGTTGGTGTCGATGGGAATGAGCGGGCTGACGTCCAGGCTAGGGCTGCAGCCTACAGTTCTCGGCCTCCTACCGGGCGTCATCCCGTACCTGCTTTAGACATTCGACCCTACATAGATGCTACCGTTCGCTCCTGCTAGCAGGACAGATGGGAAGTCGTCGGTGCTAACAAGCTCCGTGGCATCCGCCAGCGCCTGGGTTTCTGGAACTACAGCGGCCTGTTCCGCCGGTGGGAGACGGCTCTTGTCCGTCTCCGCATTGGCCACTCACGTTTGACTCATGGATTTTTAATGGAGAGGGCTCCCCCTCCCTACTGTGATGATTGAATGGTCCCTTTGACAGTGCGTCATCTTGTGGAGTTTCCCAGCCTTGGGGACCTTCGTCGCAGGCACCTCATCGAGTACCTGGTGGGTGACGGTTCTTACAGTCTCTCCCAGGTGCTCGGGGAGAAGGCTTGTAGTGTGGGAGGGAATACCCTCTCCTATGTGGACGAGGCTGGCCTCTTCCACAAATTGTGAATATTATGATATTTATGGCTTGTTTTTTTAAATAGTTAAATGTTTTTTATTTTGATTCTTTTATATATTTTACTTAAGATAATCAGGTTATTTTAGTAAATATGTGAGATTTAATTGATATGTAAATTTAATCATGCTGCTTCTCCCTTTTGTGGTAATGAAGCTTGGCTAATGTGTGTGTATATTTTATTAATGATATAAATGACCACATTTAAAATCCTTAGAATTTAATATTACAGTATATTGGGCGGTTTATGACCCTAGCTGTTGCGCCGACTTCAATCAATCAATCAATCAATGCACAAAAACAATTTTTTTGGACACCACCATTAATTCTTAAGTAACAGAAGATATGTGTCTAAATAAGCACATAAATAGATGCCTAATTTTGTATTTAAGTATATGTGTAAGTTGACATGTAAATGCGTTGAAATATAATGTAAGTAGGTAAGCAAGTACAGTATATGTAAATAGGCATGCAAGTAGGTAACCAAGAACTGAATTTCCATACCTACTTTCTACATACCTTTCAAACATACTTAAATGTCAACCTACACATACTTATATATCATATTTGCCCTATACCAACAGAAATACTACATATAAAAGAAACTTACATACAGTATCTTACTTTAATTCCAACTTAGTACGTAGCAGAGCATACTTTTATATCAACTTATATACCTATTTACATACTAAATTTTCTACTTGCATACAGGACGGTCTTACAAACCTACTATGCATTATATTTGCTTACTTTTAAATACTTTCTGTTTCATACGAATGTAGGAAAAATTGGCACAGGAATAAATAGCACCAGACAAAAAGGGCACACGGAAATATGGCACATTTTTCAGCATAGGAAAAAATGGCACAGTAGGCTCAGCTAATATGTGTTAAAATGTAATTTCTTTACATTTTCTAAATTTTATTCATTTGCTATTGTGCTTAACATATCCATATAAAAAATTTACATTTAAAAACTTATATATATATATATATATATATATATATATATATATATATATATATATATATATATATATATATATATATATATATATATATATATATATATATATATATATATATATATATATATATACTTTGATGACTGGTATCTCATATTGGGATATAGTCTTGGTGTATTGTAAGTTATTTTCAATTATTGTCATTATTGTATCTCTTATAGCATTATCCAGGAGTCATTTAAATTGTATATGAGTTATTTATACACCTGATGTTTTTTTTTCTGGTTTATTGACTTGTTTCAACAACTTTACTTATTTATTTTCTGTATTAGGTAATGGTGGGATGTTGGTTGATTGGCGTACTGGTTATATATACGGGATTTGAATCTGAACTAATATCACACCTCACCGTCAACAATGCAAGGACAAAGCCTCCAGAGACTCTAGAAGACTTGGTGAATGCTGATGACTGGACATGGGGCATTGATCATTGGTTTTGGACTGGGGTGCCATTGCAGTACTTTACTCGACACACAGATCCAATTGTGGTGAAAGTATATAACCATCTGGAGGTAATTTATTGATTACGCCTGAAAACATTTGTTAATTGATATTGATAAAAGACAATGAAATTCTAATGTTAATAGACCTTTACGTCACATAATGTTCAATGATACGAAGTTCCCAGGCAACACGTATAAATGTACCTGACCTAAGTTTGGTTGGTCGCCATTCCCTTTGAAGACATACACCACTTCTGCGATGGATGGAATTCCTCTTTTTTAATTCTATGAAGCTCCAAATGCTATTTCGTGATGGATTTACTTCAACGTGTTAAGATGAAGGCGATGACCTAAGTGAGGTGGGCCACATACAACCGTTACCAGTTCATATTCAGTTTGAATTAGTCCAAGTAGTACGAAGACGAAGTCAGTAACAATGTGTGGAACATTGCTTCATTACTGTAGGCATGTATTTTTTTTTTTTTCAATTAACTGCATGCCGATTGTTCAAGTTTGGCACAAAATTTGACTCTTGCTATGCAGTTTGTTTCACACTGAAATTGCAACTGAACACGTGAACATGATTACAATTTCACGTTTGGTACACGTCTCAATATATATATATATTTCCTGACACCACAGCACAGTTAGGCATTGTTGCACAAGTTGGCTACTGCAAAGGGGATGGCAAGCAAATTTTAGTCAGGTGCATATATATATATATATATATATATATATATATATATATATATATATATATATATATATATATATATATATATATATGCACTTGACTAAAATTTGCTTGCCAACCCCTTTGCAGTAGCAAATATATATATATATATATATATATATATATATATATATATATATATATATATATATATATATATATATATATATATATATATATATATATATATATATATATATATATATATATATATATACATATATATATAGCGGTTGTTTGGGAATGTTTAAAATGCATCTAGTATTATTCCAATTCCTTAATCGACAGGAATTTTTTCTATTGCTAACTAGCACATCTCTTGTGCAGAGAGAAAGGAAGATTGGAATGAAACGTCAAAACAAAACATACGTCGACACACAATGGTCTTATTTCCAAGATGAAATTCTCCTAACATATTGAAATCTAAAGGAAAAAAGCATCCAAATCTACTCAGCCTGGTTCAAGTAGGTGCCAGTTTGTCGACTCATTAATGTTGTTTTGTTTGAACCGGTGGCCCTTATCGAATAAAACCTGAGTACCAAGGATCCAATATCTTAATGCATTTATATGCTCCAATTTAATAAGTATACTCAACAACTTTATGTAAAGTTTTGTTCATAGCAACCCCTTTCCCCCCGCTCGAGGGAACCGCCTTGTTGTGGTGGTGGTGGGAGGGGGGGGGGGGGGGCGGTGTGTCTCTTAGACTTGCCGAGCTAGACTAGAGGGGGCTCCGGCCCCTGCTCTGCCCCAATTTCGGGGAGAGAGGGCTTCCCATGCTAGAAAGGTCGCCAGACTAAATGGTTCCCATGCAATAGGCTGCCAATACGAACCAACAGTGCTACCCTCCAGAGGGACCACCCTCTAGGGGCCGTCCTGTGTTGGATGGTTTGGTGTCTGGGCTGGGAGATGTTGGGGAAGGGGGTCTCAGCACCGTCGTGGGCAAACTTTCGAGCCATTGGGACAGCTTTATAAAACGAATGGCCCCATGGGGGATGAAGTACCCCGCCCACGGCGACCAGCGATCGGTCCCCTCATCTGCCCGGTAGCTCTTGGCTCCTGGGGCCCTTCCAGCAATAACAATGTTATATGGATACAATTAAACCTCTTTCATTTCCTCGAACGGTGGTCGACCAGGCCCTCGAGACACCACTCTCTGGTTGTGGTGGTTTTCAGAAGGCTGGGGTTCGTTCTCTCTATGCAACTTCTGCAAACAGGATAAGACACAGCAGGTCGGGTGTTGTGTCGATGAACCCTACTGGCTGTGAGGATACTTTTATGTTGACTAATGTATCTGCATCACTTTCATACGACGCAATCCACTCCATTTTTAAGCGTTTTGGAGTGGTTCTTCGGATCCGTTTCTTTCATGACAGTGACTGCCGATCCAATCGGCGTTATATTACTTTTAATACAAATGCTGCTGCCAAAGCAGCTTTTGAGGCAAGATAGCACATCCCTAAAAAGCGTCTTCTTCCTACATCCTTTTAGTTTGTGGCTTACTACAGAGAGGGGCGTGTTAATCTCATCCACATTTCTAAGTATCTAAAAAAAGAAATTGGATTACTACCTATAGGCCACATAAAAATGTATGGTATGGGTGTTTTATTCAGAGCCAAAGATCTTACACAGATCATGATGCTCCTCGATCTCCCCTGCCTTTCTCATGGCATGATTGAATCCATCAAACCTCATCGAACATTTAATTATAGCAAAGGGCGTGTATACAATGATGACCTGTATGACTTCTCAGAAGAAGACATGATCATTCTCACTTTGCCCTTAAGGTCAATGGAGTTAAGATCATGGATGGTTTAAGAGTGACCAATACCATGGCAGAGGCTTTTGCAAGAGTCTCCAGCCGTGACTCTCGACTTCTGGCTATCATTCATGAGTTGGGAGCCCAGATGCGCAGTGCCCTGGATATCTCGGGGAAAGAGAATGAAAGTTATAACCATATATTCACCCTGAGAGACCTGCACTCTCTCTCTCTCTCTCTCTCTCTCTCTCTCTCTCTCTCTCTCTCTCTCTCTCTCTCTCTCTTCCAGCAACACTTATTCTGGGCCAGACAACATCCCGTATGCAATGTTGCGACACTTGGGTGAGGAGGCAATCTCATTTCTTCTAGCTTTTTATAACAGAATCTGGCTGGAGGGTATCTTCCCTTCTGGGTGGAGGGTTGCTACCATCCTTCCTTCCCCCAAGCCAGGTAAGGACATTAGTGTTGCCCTCATAAACAACCTATTACCTTGACCTCCTGTCTCTACAAACTATATGAAAAGATGGTGAGTGTCAGACCACAAGTTTTCCATGGGATTTAAGTCGGGGGAATTAATAACTAGGCCACGGTGTAAGAAATGTTACACTGCAAAAACTGAACCAATTAATGATTAATTTAGTCGTATGCCAAGGCACACCATCTTGTATGAACACATATGCACTACATTTTTGCATGCACTCATCCTGCTTATCTAAAATGAGCTCAAAATAATTTTCCTGGTTCATGCAAATGTTCTTTGGTAAAAAAAAACAGCGTTCCTTGACTATAGTATGAGAAGGAACCCGACACTGTTACTGAGAGGGTGTTTAACGGTGTGGGTGGTGTACCATAGGTCAAGGGCGTTGCTTCCACGCCTACGATACACTTTGTTTCTCTGGTTATCTGTAACCTGAAATGTAGCCTCGCCAGACCACAAAATTTTCCGCCACTTGTTCAAGTCCCATCCTCTGTGCTAGGCAACAAAAGAACGCCTCTTTTCACTGTGGGCACAATTTAGCCATGGCTTGGGCACTGCCCGACAGCAACGGTTTCCAAGATCGCATTTAATTAAGTTACCTCCTCACACTTCTATCAGTCACACCAGCCAGTAAAGCAGGGTTTTTAGCCTTCTGTTCTCTGTTGGTTATGCAAGGTTGAGCCTCAATTTGCTTCCGCATATGGCTCAGAGTCCTCTGGCTAACAGAGCTTTTACTCCCTGCTTGCTAGTATTGTTGTGGTGCAGCATCCGCCTCTCCCTCACAGTATGTTTTTGTGCAACGCTGCAAAGACGGAAGTGATATCCCCGTGTTATTTGCTATTTCTTTGTTAGTTTTATATTCTTTCACAAGAGCACAAATAGCTGCTATTTGGGGATGACTAAGAAGCTTTCTAGGCGACATAGCAGGTAAAACCGAAACTGATGGGTGGAATTTTTTTTTACAAAAAACAGTTGGGACGCAGTCAGGGCTAACAAGCTTTGCGGCATCCACCAGCATTTGAGTTTGTGGAGCTACAGTGGCCTGTCCTGCTGGTGGGATACAGCTCTTGCCCGTCTCCGCATTGTTCAATCACGTTTGACCCATTGATTTTTAATTGAGAGGGCTCCCCCTCCTTACTGTGATAATTGTCTAGTACCCTTGACTGTGCGGCACCTTCACATAGAGAGGTATGCATATCCTGTAGGTCCCTCATATAATTCTCTTCCACTAGCGAAATTCTCATGGAGTACCACAACACTCTCCCAAATCCACAAATAAATATTGTAATTTTTTCTTTTGGCTTGGAAATAGAGTAGTGGACGAGTAGAATAAGCTTCCATGAGAAGTAGTGAATGCAAACACACTGAATGGCTTTAAAAATTGGTTAGACAGATATATGGACCAAAAGGGATGGGTCTATATCAGGAGCTGTCAAGACTTGGGCCAATAGACCTTATGCAGTTTCCTAAATTCTTATGTTCTATACTGTAGCAAGAAACTGCTGGAATAAAGTCACTAGTTTTCTCAATATAGTTGTCCACTCTGGCATACTGTTTCGACATAGGCATACATCAAATGACACTAAACCAAATTGGTGGAATCGAGAAACATAAAACAACTTCGACAAGAAAAAGCAAGCACACATTAAATACGTAATTTCACAAAATCAGAACCAAAAAACAGGTATGAAAAGTTATATCATGAAACCAAGAGATTAATTCAACAAAACATATGAAACTTACATTTCACACACAGCTGTTAATTTAATCGCAAGAAGTTCTACAGCAATGAGCGAAAGAAAAAGTTTTCTCAAGTAAGTCCCCTTAAGGTTGCCACACAGAATATGACACGGAAATAGCCAAAATGCTAAACAACTAATTCACCTCAGTAAAAAAAAAAAAAAAAAAAATCCTGCATCATTATCACCCGTTGTAAATGACGAAATTTCTCTGATCAATGATATGTTTACCGAATCACATAATCTGTAATTGATTGACAGACTTAAATTAACGAGACAACAGTAAAAGTAAAAAGTAAAACATGAAGTTAGAAAAACCATATTCACTCAATTTAATAAATCACTTGAGGTTGGAAAAGATTCATCGTATTGGAAATTCGCTATTCTAACACCTATATGCCAGAAAACAGGCGCCGTCAATAGTAAATATAGGGGATCTGTTTCGTGGCACAGTCTGGGAGAATCAAAGATCTTCCAGTTCTCCAAAAAGTGAATCTCCCCTTAATATCATTTATTTGTAATCTTTTGTAAACCTTTATTATAGGCAAAATTGTAATTTGTTAGAAGCCAATATAATAATTAGAGATTTGCAATATGGCTTCAAAAAGATACGATCAAGTCTCACGAATTTTCATAATTTCTTCAACGACGCCCACAAAAGGTGCAGAGATACTAAAATTGCAAGTAAAATAACCTCAGCACAAAAATGGTACACCCTCCACCTTGTTTGACTGGGTAAACAAATGGATGATGTTTGTTAACGTTAAGAAATATAAACTAAACCAAGGTAACAACTAAAAAATAAATTACTCCATGAATTGTATTAATTCTCAAACATAAAATAAAAAAGACCTGTTGGGTGTTATCTTTTTGAGAGAGAGAGAGAGAGAGAGAGAGAGAGAGAGAGAGAGAGAGAGAGAGAGAGAGAGAGAGAGAGAGATTAAATGAGGATAAAGCCAAAATATGCTCATAGCAGGGAAGGATTATGTGGAGGTTATGCGGTTGGGCAAGGGATAAGAAAAGATAAAGATATCAAGGACCCTGTGATCGCGTATAAAAATTGGAGACTTCTTATTCCTCCTAACCTTGCCACGAAACACGCTCCATTCATATATGTGGTGTTTCGTGGCAATATTTGAAGGACTCATTTATCTCAATTTTCTGACTGCATTACAGGGTCCCTTAATTGCAGACTCGCAACACAGAGGTTCTTGCCTATCAAATCTAGTAGACTTATTTAATAACATTTTCAAAATGTATGACGATATAAAGTAAGTCAACATAGTTTACTTCCAGAAAGATAATGACAAAGTTCCAATTTATAACAATATAGTTAATTAATAACTATGAATTGTTCATTAATGCAACATTAATTATAAGTACATATTATCTTGGATATAAAACAATTGTTATACAATACTATTACTATCATCATCCTTTTGTTATTTTTCGAAGCAAGAAATGTAAAATTCTGTCAGTGATATACTGTACCGTATGATGTTGCATTGGTGCCGTCTGTTGTGGTAGTCGTGGAAATTTCTCCCGGAACTTGCCGGAAGCATTAGTACGAACTGTATACTAGCTCCTTCCCTGGATAGGTTAGCTCAGGTTAGGATACTGTTGACAGAATTAGAAGGGAAAACGGAAATGAGTGGGAATGTGCAGAGATTCTGTGAAGAAATCAGGTTTACTATGACGATTTCACTGATTTTGGAGAGAGTCCTTAAGAGGAAAGTAATGCTACTTTGTGAAAAAGAGTAGAATGTTTGGTAGTGTGTTGTATAAAAAGTTCTAATCAGCCATGGGGCAGAAGGTATTTTATGTGAATGTTAATAATGATGTCATGGTCACTGGCAGATGAGAGCTTTAGATTGTGGATGATATGGTTATTCAGAGGGATTGTGAGAGTTGCATAGTCAGGGTCAGTTGGGAAAAGTCGCCCATATCGGATGCCGTTATGGAAGGGAGTTAATATTTCTGACGTGAGAAAAGTGCTTGAAGAAAGTCTTTGCTTTGTGGTGATGACTGCATGTCATGTAATTGTGAAATGTTGCTGTTGGTGAGTGTTTGAATCATTATAGAAATATTTTAGTGTACAGGATAAAATTACTGTTATTTTGTGAAAATGAAAAATGAAAATTGTGTTAAGCCTGAAAGACAATACACCCACGGAGTAAGATATTGTCGCCTCGCCAACATTACTGTGAACCAAGATTCCGTGAAGCGCAAAACTGAAGCACTTGGTAGAGTTCACATCATACATGAGTAAAATTACTTAGTGGTTCAGTTTCACACATCACGGTTTCATGGTTTAGAGTGAGGGTTGGCGAGACGTCAATTCCATAGTCCTATGGTGGACCACAAATGAGAAAGGACAAGAAGAGAGTGAAAACACACAGGAGAGAAGACGTCAGGTCCAATAAAGCACCACCATTACCTTGATTAATTTTGAGAAGCAAGCTCATAACTACTGTACCAAATGAGCACCCGTTCATGTTATGATAGCCTACTTATCATTTCAATTTTTTTTTTTTTTTTTTTTTTTTTGCCACTCTTGATTTCTACCTTATTACACTATTTTTTTCGTCTGCATAATATTATTCACGCCCATATTATTATTTCCAGAACGATTGTAATCACGATAATAATAATTTTAGGTCGTTGAAACTCACAAAGGACTAAAGAGAATACTAAATGATGGTTTCTCTTTACTTGGTTCAACGAGTTTCCTCGCTATCGAAGCTGCTTCATACTACGGCGATGGCCATGGCAACACACCCTTCTTCATATCAAACAAGTATCTCACTATGTTCCATTACAGCGCCTGGGGTTTCAGGTAAGAACAATATTATTCTTACAATGGGATGTGGCACCTAGCCCAGAGGGATTTATATGGCACCAAGGTAAGCCAAAAAATGATTGAAAAGGACATCATACAGAAGAAAGGGATAAGATTAAAGTATCACAAGCTATGACAGGCATTCGCAGTTGGGGATGGGTAGATTTTTTTTTCTTTCTTTATGCCTATCGACTCTTATGTTGGTCATTCAATTTATGGTAGTCAGTCTTGTTACATCAATACATCTTCCCAAAGCCTACAAGGTTGCAATCCTCGCTCTTACAGCCGGATAGCTACTTACTGCTTGTGTGGAAATGATGTTAAGGATCCTTTGATCGTGTACGAAAATTGGAGGCTTATGATTCCTAAAATCAATATCACAAAACAACAAGCTCCTTCCGTATAAATAGGTGTGTGTGTGTGTGTGTGTGTTTTATGGCAATGTTTGAAGAACTCGCTAATGTATGAGAGTTGGAATTTCTTATTCCTCTTAACTATGCCACGAAATAACAAGCTCCTTCCATATAGATGTGTGTGTGTGTCGTGGCAATATTTGAAGGACTCATTCATCTCCAATTTTCTGACTGCATCACAGAGTAACTATCACCTCCTGGGGACAGAAAACCTTGAATTGTTTGAGAGGTGAATTTTGGCTCCAGTGCATAAGCTATATCATGGATATTGATATAACAAGGGAGGACTACTCAAGGCGTAAATTACATTGTAGAACAAAGGAGAAGGCAATAGAGAAAGGATCAGGATGCACGAGGAGCAAAGAAGAGAGGAGAGATTGAATCGGGATTAAGAGGGCATAATATAATTTTAAAAACAGCCCACATCTTTTCTGGAAATACTCTCCAAGGTTCTCAAGTGATAATAATGTTTTTTCTTTCAATACATGGTTCAGAGAAATCCTAATTTCTATAGATGTTTCAGTTATATCCTACAGTCTCACCCCAACCTTCCTGGAGTGAAGACGTGTTCCTGGCGCTCTGCCTGTGTTGTTGTTTGTGTTGTTGTTTGTCTTGTTTCAACGTTCTTATTTGTGTGTTGTTGTGTCTGTGGTGTTATAGGGGTTGTTTATATTTTCTATCTCGTTTTTTTTTGTGGTTTTGCTGTTTGTGGTATTGTTGTTTGTGTTTTTTTTTTTATTGTGGTTCTGTGTGTGTATGTTCGTGTGTTCGTGTGTGTTCAGTTGTTCGCTTCCCATCTAGGCCTTGCCTGGCCTGATGGAGAGCGCGGATTCGGATGTGGCTTCCTGCCTGAAGGCCGACTTGGCCATGTCGGAGGAGGATGAGTCTCCTATCGAGGATCACTGGCCTGAGCTGCCTTCTCGCAACCCTCCCCCCCTCTCCTCGGTCACTCCTCAGCTCAGGTTGCAGCCTTCCACCTCCTCAACCTCTACCAAGCGACCCGTTGATGCCTCGTCCGACTCCTTGCAGGATTCCGATGGTGTGGACTATTTGCCTCCAGCTGCCAAGACTGCCAAGGGTGCTTCAGCTGTGCATGACGTACCTTCTCTGCCTCAACATGGTGTTTCTTCCCTGTATACCAACCCCTTGCCCTCGTCCAACCTTCCTGCTTTTGCCCCAAGAAATGCCTATGTCAAGCTCTCTTTCTCTGGGAACCCATCTACGGACACAAAGCTGCGTTGGTTGTCTGATGTCAACTGGGCCTTCCAGCTGCAGCGTGAACTGGCTGAAGTGAAGATGGCTGCTGTCACCTCCCGGTTTGTCTACATCTCTAGGAAGCGTCAGGATATCATTGATAGAGTGAAGGCTGGTGAATTTTTGTCTCTGCCTCTCATTCTTGAAGACTCACCCGAGAGGCCTCGTAATTTCCCCAGCTACATCCTTACCCGTTTTCCTATTGATGTTGACCCGAAACTTGCTAAGGGGTACCCTGGTGTGTACTTTGCCCGTCGTTTTTTCCAAGATGGTTCCCACATAAGCCGTATTGTTGTTGTCTGGAGTCAACCTGATCCACCTCCAAATGAGATTTCCTTTGATTTCCTCCCTTGTTTTCCACTGTGTGAGGTGAGGAAACTTCATAATGACCAGCCTTGGTGCTACAGGTGCTGGGGTGTGGGGCATATCTCCCGGTACTGTTCTGCCAAGCCGAAGTGTGCATGGTGTGCTGCCGACCATGATTCCAAGACGTCCTGTCAGGGGCGAACCATCACGTCCTGCTGCCTCCACCTCTGAGCCTTCACCTCCTGAGGATACGTCTCGATGGAAGTGTCCACGATGCCTTCAGCCAGGGGTTAACGTGTGGCATGGATATACTCGACGTCAGGTCCAGGCTCGTGCCACTACTATTGCTCCGCCTCCCCAGTCTGCTCCTCCTACCAGCCCTGCCTCACCTCCAGACATGGCCCTCCGCAAGTCTGATGCTACCCTCATGGCACGATGTACGGCTCTCGAGAACCGCTTTTCTGCCCTTGAAGCCAGGATTGATGGACTGGTTGCCGCTCAGGCTGCTAATGACTCCAAGCTCACCACCTTGGTCGAGGCTCAGCAGGCCATCATCTCATCTGTCACTACCCTTACCGAAAAGATGGATACTGTTGCATCTCGCCTTGAAAAGCTTTTCGAGTCAGTCCCTTCTCCTGGTCCATCTTCTTCTCCAGGTCGCTCTTCTGCCCCCACTCACCGGACTTCTACCTCCAAATACAGAGTTTGCTAGTGATTGCCGGCTGGATGTCATCTCCTGGAATGTATGTGGTATCACCAGTTATGCTAAGCTCACTCAACTCAAGGCCTATGTTTTTCGTCATCATCCCAGTGTTATTTTTCTCCAGGAAGTATTTCCAGGACGGCCGCTCGCTGCTGGGCAAGCTCCACCCCTCTCAGGTTATGTGCCATATGTTCATCTGGTAAGGAATGGTCTCCTGACTTACATACATAGTTCCTTGCCACATTGCCTTCTCCGTACCTACACTGATCCTGACATGACCTTTCAGCTATTTGAGGTTCTACCTGGGAATGGAGTACTACAACTATGTAATGTCTATTCTGCCCCAGCTAGACTCACTGTTGAGGCTCTTCCTTCTCCAACAGTGCGTGGTATGGTTTATATGGGAGATTTTAATGCTCGGCATTCTGATTTGGGTGATGGTTCTGGCTATATTAATCATAATGGTGTTCGTCTCCTTTCATACATCCGCAAGCATCATCTGACACACTGGGACACTGGCGGTGCCACTCATTGCTGGGGAGGTACTCTGGATTACATCCTCTCGTCTGGCCTGATAGCATCTCGGGTCCTGTGCTCCTCCGTGCCAGACTTATTCTCTTATCACATCGCTCTTCGGTTTCATTATTCTCTAACTGCTGGGTCAAGTGCTTCAGCCACTCGTTTGTGTATTGCTGTGCCCCCTAAATATTGCCCGACTTACATCTTTTTCATGGCCCATGTATTCCCTACATTTGACATATCATCAGCTGAACAGTTGTACTCTGATCTTGTATCTGCTACTCATGACTTTTATAGGCTATACGTCTCCCGGCCACACCTCCAGCATCGCCATACTGCCCACTCCTGGACGCTGGGTGCACGTATACAGGAGGCAAAGGAGGAGGCTGAACGTGATGGCCTATTGTTTCAAGCCAACCCAACCCCTGACCTGCTCCATCGTTACCAGATGTCTAGGGACGCTTTAGTTGCCCTGCAGGAGTGTGCTCACACTGAGTCTTGGCAGCGGTTCACGGACAGCATCAACCAGCAAACAAGTGTGGCTTCTATGTGGCACCTCATCCGTCGGGTTGTTAAAAAGACACTGGCCCCTGCTCGTCATCACACTCCCGCCGACTATGCCCAACAACTTGTCGATGCCTGGTCAGAACAATCTACCTCAGCCAGTCTACCCATCCACATACAAGATGCACTCACTTCCCATGATGCTGTCCATCGGCTACGTCTAATATCTGCTCTGTTGCAAGATGATGACGATTATGCAGAGGTGATAACTGAGGAGGAGTTGCGACGTGCTCTCTCTCGGGGTAGATCTTCTTTCCCTGGTGATGATGGTATTACTTATGCTGTGCTGCGCCTACTTCAACAAGTTCCTGGGAACCCTCTACTTCTACTGTACAATCTTTGTCTTCGTGATGGTTGTGTACCACGAGCCTGGACCAGCAGCACAATAATACCCATCCCTAAGCCCGGCACTGCGAAGTTCAGGCCTATTTCCCTGACTTCCTGTTTTTGTAAAGTTATGGAGAGAATCTTACTCAATCGTCTCATGTACAGACTGGAAGATCGCCTTTCTCCATGGCTGTTTGGTTTCCTTCCCCAACGGAACACACACCACTGCCTAGTCGACCTGTACACTCGCCTTAACAGGGACAGTGTGGTGGCCTTCATTGACCTTCGAAGTGCCTTCGATGTTGCTAATAGAGACGTCATTTTGGATCAACTGATTGACTTTGGGATAAAGGGTAATCTATTACGGTGGATTCGGGGCTACCTGAGTAACAGGACCTCCCGTGTGTTTTTCAGTGGTGCGCTCAGTCCTTTGCGCAGTTTTCATCTTGGTACGCCTCAAGGGGGTGTTCTCAGCCCATTGTTATTTAATATTCTGATGCATCGGCTGCTCACTTCTCTCCCTGATATACCTGTAACTACAATTACGTGCTATGCTGATGATATCTGTGTTCATTCTACCTCACCAAGGGATCTCCAGCGGTTTCTTGACTCCTTCTCTGTGTCCTCCTCTCACTGTGGCATAATTGTTTCCCCAGATAAGAGCAGAATATTCACCTGCCGCCTTCCTCAAGCTCGGCCAGTGTTCACCATTGGAGGGACTGTCATTCCCATGTGTTCCCAGTATCGCTACCTGGGCGCACCAGTCAATATTTGGCCAATTGTCCCTGTCATACCTCAAGACCATCCCATTGTCCAGGACTTATTGGGTCGTCTCCAGCGCCGACTTACGCCACTTCAATGGCTCACTAACAACTCCTCGGGCATCTCCATCCCAGTAGCCAGGACTATCTATATTGCTTTTATCCGTTCAGTTGTTGATTACCTCTCCCCTGCTCTGATTCAACTTCCCAGGGCTACTCTTGAAACTTTAGAAAAATTTCAGAATAGAGCAATGAGAATAATTCTCGGTTGTCCAATGTCGACCAGGATAGTGAACATGCAGCGTGAGTTGCGTCTTTCCCCGTTAGTGGAGAGAATTTATTCTAATGTTACTTGCTTCACTGTCAAGTGCCTCCATTTCCCACATCTTTCACCCCATTACTCTCAGTTAGTCAGGACTTCTCTTAGACCAAACTACCCAGTCCCTCTCATACTGCCTGCTGGACGTACTCTTATAAGGTCTGTTTC
The DNA here is from genome assembly GCA_033782935.1 of Petrolisthes cinctipes. Taxonomy (NCBI): domain Eukaryota; kingdom Metazoa; phylum Arthropoda; class Malacostraca; order Decapoda; family Porcellanidae; genus Petrolisthes; species Petrolisthes cinctipes. The sequence goes on along the minus strand of JAWQEG010004628.1, from coordinate 57,977 downwards.
CTCTATGCTCCGTAGTCTTAATATAGATATAATGGTGGCCGACGTCCCCCCAGGATCCCCTCCGTGGATGCTACCAACACCTGATGTGAGCTTCACACCTACTTCCAAGTCGGAACTGCCTTCTCTACAGCGGCAGTTGGCTCTGGAACACATAGAAACAGTGACGTCCTCCATCACAGATCCATACTGCCTCTACACTGATGGCTCATTGCAGGTGGATGGTGCAGCAGGTTGTGCCGTTTTCTCACCTGACATGGAGTCACCTCCAGGGGGCTGGGTTGGCCGTCGTCTCTGTAACCACTCTAGCTCAACATTGTGTGAACTGTATGCCATTCTGGATGCTGTTAGTCTTGTTTGTCAACGTGGAGTGAATGCTGCCATTTTTTGTGACTCCAGACCTGCCCTTCATTCTCTTTCTAGTGTTCAGCCCACACACTCTACTGTTGTTCAGCAGATTTTATCGTTTTTGTCCTTATTGCGTCATCGTAACTTGACTGTCAAATTTTTATGGGTGCCATCCCATGTAGGTTTACGTCACAATGGTACAGTTGACAGACTCGCAAAGGAAGCCTGCCATCTGCCTCCTCGTGGTGTTGGACGTCCTCTCTCCCTGACATATTACCTCTCTAAAGTCCGCTCCGCCGCTCTCCTTCCCTGTACGGCGACGCAGGGATGCATCTCCATCACACATTATGAGTCTGTCTGCCGTCACAAATATTCCTACCGTCGTCGAGGCCTCATGGTTCGGAGGCACAATGTAGTCTCTGCTCGTTTGAGGCTTGGCTACCGGCCACCGTGGCAGGTTGCTGGGATGCAGGGTGAGCCTCCCTTCACTGAGTGTTGCTTGTGTCGAGCACCTCGTGCTAACACTGTAGAGCACTATTGCCTGGCCTGCCCCACTGTCCGACACTTGCTGCCCCGGGGCCTGCCACTTGATGTGGTTTGTCGACACCTGCTGAACCACCAGGTTCTGGAGGAACTTCTGGTACGCCACCCTCGTTTTTGTGGATTTAAATAGGTCATAGTGTAAATATTTGTCTGTATGCTTGTGCTCCATTCTGTTATGTTTTCGTGATGTGTGTGTGTGTGTGTGTGTGTGTGTGCGTGTGTATGTGTGGTTGTAGTCATTGTATTCTCATGGATCCCGCCTACCCGTATGTATTGTTGCCTGCCTGTTGATTGACGCTACGGCGCAATTAATTAAAAAAAAAGAAAAAAAAAAAGGTATATCCTACCACATTCATTCATCTTCACTTTATTGTTTTTTTGTAAAGTGTTGTCTAAAAATAAATTTTGTGTATGTACAGTTCACGAGTACTAATAGGTATACATCTTTGGTTGAAGCTTTGAACAGTCCAATTCACCAACGAACTAATTTCAATGGAGATCTTATTTTTGTGCATTTATTAGTGCTCGTGACTGTACAGCTGGTCACACTCCACCGAGGCCCACCCAGCGTTGTCAACGGCTGCCGAGATATTAGCCCCGAAACACTGGTAGTGAGCTCCACTTGCTCGAACCATTCACTGGTGGGAGGGAGAAATAAGGAGGGATTTATGGAGGGTATGGGGGTGCCTATGCAAGAGAGGTGAGAAATTATTCGTGAGGAGGTGAAAAATGAGTACTTTCATAAAAGTACGTATATACTGACATTCATGTCAATTATTAACATCATTAAAGGTAAGATCAACATTTTAATATTATGATGTAACACAAAAACAACCTTGGTAACATTATTGTATACTTTATTCGTAATGTATTCAATGATTATTATCAAGGACTAAAAGCTGAAAAATACTTACACAATAACTGAATAAGAATTATGAATCAGAATGCTCTTTATTAAATGAAGCAAATGTGAATACCTTTATGTTACATGTGTCAAGTGTTAATACCACTAACAGACACTTCCATTTCCCCCGTAACTACCGAACAGTTTATAATCTTAGTGTCAAATATCAAGGTTTTCATTATCTCTCACATAATTGCAGCATTGTAATATTCTGAATAGTCTTAATAATAGCCTGTTGTACTGAATATAGTGAACACGTACTATGTACGTCGGAACTGTCCAGAAACCATTTATAATGACAACTGTCAGTACGCCACTCAGGTATCTTTGGAGGAAGGATGAGGCCGCTACCCAACCTCCCAGGCTCTGTACCTGGGAGAGGGAGTGAACGAAGCTGCCATGCCCCTGACTGCCTGGGCCCTAGGAGTCGAGGCAGGGTCAGCCATTTTAATGACGCGACACAGAAGACTGGCTATCATTCTTGGTCCAAGACGTTTATAAGTCTTGGAGATATAGAGTAGGCTGTCCTTAGGTAGGCCTTTGTCGCACTCACTGGGCAGAGTGGGAGGTGTCGCATGCCTTGCTGCTGTAGCGAGGGTACTCTGAAGGGAGCCATGAGGTTGTCCGCCTGCTTGTTCTTGGCCATTAACTTAGGGGACAGAGGTGTTGTAACTCTGGTCAGAGCCACCAACTGGGAAGCTCTGAACCCAGTGGCCAAGGCGAGCAAGAAGACCGGCCTCTGAAATAGTAAGTCCTCGGTATCCGAGACTGCTTGTGCAGAGAGGTAGGCATGGACCTTTTGGAGAGACCACTTGGGTGAGACCCTCGGCCCCATCTCGGTATCCACCTTAATACCCCTCATGAGCAAGTGGAGGTATCTCTCCTCTATCTTGATGACTGATCCGAACCACATGGCGTCGGCCAGGACAGAGTGGTGGGTAATTACGGTGGCTGCAGCCCTGTTGCCCACTTCCGCAAGACAGTTGAAGAAATCCAAGGTTGTTGACTTTGACAGTCTCTAATCCCAAGGGGCGAATAAATCCTTGAACCTCCTCCAGCAGGATTCATACTGCTTCACCGAGGAAGGTTGTATGGCCTTGAGAATGGTCACCATTGTCTTCTCTGAGCAATATCTCCAGAGTCCCTTCCGAAGAAATTCCATGCGTGAAGATGTAGCGAGGAGAGGGTGAGGGCATTAACGAATCAGTTCTCCGAACCATGGCTGAGCCTGACTCTCGTCAGGATGGTGGTGGGCAGATGAGGGAAGAGGTACACGAAGCTCCATCTGTTCCATTCCTCCTTGAATGTGTCTGGTTTTCCTACTAGAGTCCTCTCTCTAAAGTAGAGGTAGTTTGGGAGTTGAGCCGTGGTCTCTGAGGTGAACAGATCTATCTGTGGAGAGCAGAAACGTGCCGTCAGGGAGGCGAATACCTGGGGTCTAAGGTGTCACTTTACTGAGGTGCCCCTGAATCGAGAGAGAGTGTCTGCCCAGTCGTTCTCTCTGCCTGGGACATACCGTGCTGACAGCGATATCTTGAAGATGGAAGCCAGCCGGAAGATGTCTTCGGACAGGCAGAGGAGGGACTCTGACCAGGCCGTGCCCAGTCTCTTTATGCACGAAACCACTGTGGTATTGTCCTTATTGAAGCAGATCCCCGTGTCTTTGCAGCCGGGGTTCCGTTCCAACTACTCGTTCACCACATAGTTCTCTGTAGTCGATGTGGTGTAGCTTCACTGCTCCGACCAACTCCCACAAGCCTGGTGGCCCAGGCTGGATTGGAAGCCCCACCTTTTGTCTGAGGCATACCAGGACTGTGGGGGGCGGGGCTGTCCAAGGAAAGTTCCTCCGCAAGATTCCTGGACGTAACCAAGGCCGGAGTAGTCGGCATAAGGAGTGTAGAAGTGGTATCTGTCGGTCCCTGTGACAAATGGGGAAGTTGGAGTTGACCTCCCTGGTTAGTCTGTGCTTCAGCCTGCCCAGAGTTAGGGCGGTGGCGGCGGCGAAGTTGAGGGTACCTAGCAGCTTCTTGTACTGTCTCCTAGAGACAGTGCTGGAGAGACAGAGAAGGCGGAGGGACCTTGCCGCATTGTCCTCGGAGAACGTCAGGGAGGCGTCCCTCATCGACCACTCTATCCCTAACCAAGTTAATGTTTGAGTGGGGTTGCTGTTGGACTGTGGCAAGTTGACTAGCCAGCCCAAGTCCTTCATCACCTCCAGTGTGATTCGCACTCTGTTCTCTCTTGTGGGAGAGAACAGGAACCAGTCGTCTAGGGACATGAGGGATGTGACTCCCATCTTTGCCAGATTGGGTAATTAATTAACTTGGTGAAGACTCTTGGGGCAAGGGAGAGTCCGAAGGGGAGTCTTATGAACTGGTACCTGTCGGTTACTGCTTGGAAGGCCAGGAAAAAGCGGAACCAAGAGTGGATAGGTACATGCCAGTAGGCATCCTTTAAGTCTATTGACACAAACCAGTCTCCCCTTCTGAATACTGTACGGACCTGAGCGACTGTTACCACCTTGAAGCTTAGTGGTTACAAGTATTTGTTGAGGACACTTTTAGGGACGTGGAAGAGCCTTGACAGGAACAGCTTTCCTGACGCCTGCTCTATGACACCTTTATCCAGCATTTATCCCACGTGTGGCCAGACCAACGGAGAGACCCTTGACAAAGGTGGAGGGTCGCGGATCGGAGAGGAGGATATCCACAGCCAAATCAATCCCTGCCGGATGATTCTCGCAGCCCAGCCTCTGGAGGGCCAGGCATAGGCTCAGCTGGAGAGGCACCCCAGCAGGTGTGGATCGTTGGTTGGGCTTCTTATTGGTGGAGGGGTGTCTCTTGGCGAAGTTTGGTCACTAGCCAAATGAGGGACCCCCTATTCTAAGCAGAAAGGGCTGGGGGTGACGTTGGTGGCTCTGGTTCTCCTTGAGCTGTGGCTTGAAGAATCGAGCTGCCGTGGGAAACCTTCAGGCGGTAGGAGGTTTGGGTGTGAGCCTTGGCTTTGCCGGAGGAGGGGCTTCTAGTATCCTGTTGGTCGCCTCTTGGTTGAATAGGTTGGGGTACAGGGGGTCCGCCCGTACTACTCCCCTCTGAGAGGCTGTTGGGAGCTTGCGGGTCACGACCGTCTTGGCAGTAGACGAAGGTAAGGGTGTTGCCGTCAGATAAGTTAGACCCTCAGCCACCATAGCGATGTCTTTGAGGACATCTCTAGCTGTGACTTCCTGAAAGCATCAAAGTTGGACGCCAGGCGAGACAGCCATTCCTTTATAAGGGAAGACACTGTGGTGGTAGCAACGTGGAAATTCAATTCCTGTCAGAGAGCATTCTGGGCCACCCAGTATTTGCTGTCTGGTTTGTTCAATTGGTAGGGGAGGGTCATGGAGGAGGGATCCCTCCAGAGGCAGTCGAGGAACCCTGGTTGGGTCCTGTACTGGTCCAGATCCACTGGAAAAGATTCAGGGATAGACTTCCTGTGTTGCAGTCCCTAGGAATCCTTGGCCTTCTCGAAGAGCGAGACAATATCTTGAGATTTATCTTCGCTTGACAAGGGGAAAAAGTATGAGGGAGGAAGGCGCAGACCCAATTAATTGGCTACCTTCACGGGGGTGATGGAGCACTCGTCATTTAAGACAGGACTCTCAGTTTACCTTCGAAGTATGACGGGTGCCAACCTGGCAGGAGAGGGAACCTGGAGATGGGAAGGAAGTCTATAACCGGAGGACTGGGGGAGGAAGAAAAGTTGTTGATGGGTGAAGAGACAGGATAGTGAACAGTGGGCGTCTCCTGTACCGGCACATCCATCGCCCAGCCGAGGATTCCACCACCGAGGTGGTCTTAACCCAGCAAATATAGAGGGTAACACCAAGAGCTTGGCGCCCTAACTTGCTCAGCATTTTCCTTGCTCTGGTCCAAGCTCGACAGAGTAAGGCCACGGATTCCAAGAGGGGTCGGAGAGAGGGAGAGGCCGCCCTCAGCTCCTCTACCCAGGGGGAGGACTTGGCAGGCTTCTGGGTCAAAACCCTCCATAGACCATCAGTCGGCATGGAGGAAGCACATCACATGGCCGTTCATGAAGATCCTGACCCCGCAACTCGGGGAGGCACACACAGTGATCGTCTAAGGGAAGAGACATGTGTGTGAGGCAAGGTCAAGGATGGAGGCAAGGCCAAGCCGGGCTGGAGGCGTGGTCGCGGTCGGGGAAAGACCTCAGCCAGTGAGATATGGCAGTATAATTCAAAATAAGCAAAAAAAGATAGATATAATGCACAACAACCTGCCTCCCTCGAGAAGACTAACTCATATCTCCCAGGAAATGATGAAAGCTAACCCATGGAGGGAAGGCTAGAAGGAGGTGGAGGTCCCCTGGGAAAAGGAGGCTCGAGCTCCCAGAAGGGGGGGAGGAAAGGAGTAGACTGACAGAAGGCAGGAATTCGGAAATGCACATACATACATACATACATACATGCATGCATACATACATACATACATACATGCATGCATACATACATACATACATACATGCATGCATACATACATACATACATACATGCATTTTCTATAATATATATTAACAATAAGAACAAACACAAAGACAAACAATACACACTGAAAGAATTAGTAAATGAAATCAGGATTCCCAACTATGACAGAACGTGAGACAGAGTTCCAAGAATATATAATGCACTTGCAATAATCACTCCATAACTCACTACCACTGTGCCATCACCTCAATAACACAAGGCTCTAGGCACACGTAAGCACAGAATTAATCTATCAATAATAATAGTAAGTTAGCACTTCACTGGCACATATAATAAATACACATCAATGCATCACAACACACATGTAATAATATAATAATAGTAATAATAGTAATAATATGAGAGTGACCCTATGTTACTGTGAGAAGAATATAGAAGTAAACACAATTTATACTTATCAAACGTTGCGAGTCTCCATCCGAATCTCACCACACTCACAGTGCCATACTAACGTTTTCACCACCATCTCCAAGCCGCCCTCATGTATTCCAGTTGGGCCAGAATACTGGGCTGGTGGTAATGCGGTAACACACACACACACACACACACACACACACGGGAAGGCAGGGGTGCGGCCCACAGATTGATTTTGATGTGGCGCCGCTCTAGAAACAAAAGCAGAGAGAGAGAGAGAATGTGATTTTTAATATATTTGACACTGTTATTAAAAAATATTAATGATCAAGGCTAAAGAGACTCCGGAGTAACCTGTCGTTAGAATGGAAAGATGGAAAGTATAAGGAATAGGAGGAATGTGGAGTCCACCCTTGTGACAAGCAAATTCTTTGATTTAATGACCCATCAGACTCAAATATCACTAAAAATATAAGTCAGACAAAAAATAAATACCTTTAATAAGCTACTAGATACAAAGAAGATGTTTGGAAATGCTACTCATAGCTAAAAAAAACACGAAATATGGAATATGAGAGTGATTACGATTGAATAGAGTGTGAGTAAGTGGAAAGAGGAAGGGAGAACGACAGATAGAGAGAGTTGGAGGATTAGTTGAGGTGTTGTAACCTGTTACGGTTACGGGAAATACTTCCCGCAAACACAGAAGCCACAATAGAAACTCTCCAGAGGAGAAGGTACCAGGGATGAGTAACGGAAATAAAACACCTGCTAGTAAATTAAACTAGTATTTATTCCAGGCAAATACTGAAAAATTCTATCTTGCTTCAAGGTAGTCTATTCACTTCTCCAGCACTGACACAGCCTAGTGAAGACTAAATAGAATCCTTGGCAGACACAACTCCCATTTTCTATAACTGGGGTAGTACTATAATATTCACACTTCCTAAGACAAATTCTATTTGCACACTACTTTTCAACTCGCTGAACTTAGCGAACACAAATGCACATAATATCAATAGGATCTTCTGAATACATCACATACAACAGTAAACATATAATAAATCTCTCCCACAAACTGGTTCTTATTTCACTGAACTCAGCAAAATGCACATACACATAATATCAATAGTACGTATAATCTTAACAACTTAACACTTCAAAATAGGCTCAGACCAATGCACTACTTCATAAGGATAAATCACACAACTCTACTCACGGTATACCAATAGATGCCCATCGCTGACTTCATTCGGTCTGGCCCAAAAATTAACAAGCTCACACAACGAGCAGCTGATACCTTCTGGTGGAGTCAGCTTTCTCCCCGCCTTATATTCCCTTAGGTTACATATTGACATGTATTAAGCTACATACAAACTTACATATAACTCTCATATCAGGCCTTCTTGGGGCCGGCTTTGTTCCCCGTGATTAACTTTGAATAACTCTTCACTTCATTCACTTTCTTCACTTGTCATTCACTAATCATTCACTTACTTCGTGCCTAACCCTGTTTTTACAAAGCACTACTTCGTGACTAACCTTAGGTTATTACAAGGGGTATACATTTCAGAACTAGGGTACGCTACCAACCCTCTTAATTCTCCTCTCGTGTCCCATCTCTCCTCTTCATTGTTCGTTCACTACTTCTCCATACTTATTGCCTTTCTCCTCTGTTTATCTCTAATTCCCTTTTATTCCAATTGTTTATCAATGTTCTGGTTCGTCGTCTGTCGCTGTAGTATCTTCCGGGGTTAGTCCCAACAGAGGGAATGAGAGAGGAAGGAAGGGAACAAGAGAAAGAAAAGAAGATGGAGGGCGCATGGCAGGTAGAGAGGAGAGGGCGGGAGCAATGGAGAGAACGAGGGGGAAGAGAGGGGGCAGTGGAGAGAAAGAGGGGGGAGAGAGGGGGCATTGAAGAGAAAGAGGGGGGAGAGAGGGGGCACTGAAGAGAAAGAGGGGGGAGAGAGGGGGCACTTAAGAGAAAGTAGGGGTTGGGAAGGAGCAATGGAGAGAAAGAGGGGAGATATGAGGGAGCAGTGGAGAGAATGAGGGGGAGCTAGAGAAGGGAAGGATAGATTTAGGGGGACCAGTTCTCTTAATATTTAATGCATAAAAGTGGCATCAAAGTAAATAGTTTGACTAAATGAAGGGATAAATCACACTAATTATAGAATATTACAACAAAATGTAATTAAATAGCTACAGATATAATATATCGTCTCATTGTAATTAAATAGCTATAGTCATGTGAAGGGAAAGTGAAGAGGGGGAACAGAAGGGTATCGTACATCTGGACATGTGAGTCAGTGTTACCAGATGAATTCTGGTTGGGGCATATCATAGGTGGGTATGAATACTTGTGGCCAATAGTACTGTACATGGTTGTGAATTTACTAGCTCGAGTGTACAGCTAGCATCACTCGCGCCTCACTAGTGTCATCATGTTGTATCACCAAGCCATGTCCTATGTAATTATTGTAAATAGTTATTATTATCAGGTATTTACAGACACACATTAGTGTATATAGTGTGTAGAGTGAATATTAATACATATTATGAGCAAATCGGAGTACGGCATACTCCAAGTAGTAATTATGGGAGGTGGGAAACAGTAACTTGGGACCCCAATCTTTTATAATCACTGTGTATTGTCCATGAACTCTTCAATCCCACCTCATTGGAAAGTTAAAGTTAGATTCTTATGTTGATAAATTAGAAGGCTACTGATTCCTCCTAAATATACCAGAAAACGAACGCCATCATTGGTACAAATAGGGGATATGTATCGTGGCATAGTTTAGAGGAATCAGAGACCTTCCATTTTACCAACAAAAGAACATCCCCTGAAAGGTATGTACAGACGAAAGAAAAATTCGTGTCGATACATCTGCCAAGTCATGAAGTACAGTATGGAACTATAAGTTTCATGGTCTCGTAAACTGAAAAACCAGAGAAGTTAACTAATTTGTCCATTGGATATTGTAATTTTCCTTGCTAGATGTGCTTGTTCGATGATTATCTTTTATATTATCCTTCAATAAGCTTTAAGTAAGGCGACAAACTATTGCTACCGACTTTACTCTCCAACCATCTTCTTACCATTATAATATATTTATTGCGAGAGGAAATATAGAAGCGTTGCTTGTTTGTTTAAATTTGACTGAATATTTTCACGCTACAGTTGGTGGGACCCTCTCTTTAAGAATTAATAGCGTTAATATCCTGAGGAAAATGAGCTTAGGATAATCTCTTTGGTAAAATGAGCACATAGACTACCTGATACTTATGTTATTTATCTTCCCTCCAGGCTAGGTGCGCCATTTTACTACGTCTTCCTTAATCATACGGGGCAACTACAGGCAACAGGCATCATTAAATACTGGATCCGAAAAGTATCAGAGGGCCGGATAAAGAGCAACAGAGAAATGGCTGGACTCAAGCAAGGAATGTCTCTCCTTGGGAAAGTTGAGGTATTTCCAAGTATGCTTGTTGAATTAATTTTTTAGTTGATTTACCCAGCTCGCTAAATCGACTTCTTCGACTCATGTGGAGCTGCAGTGCAATATACTTTAGGTGTTTTTGGGAAAAGTAACCTCTAAGGGTCTCAATGGCCCGCCCTCCTTGAATCAGAGTAAATACCATATTTAACTGAAGGCATTGTTTTGAAATGGCTCTGGATAATGTTACATTACCCACTCCTGTGGGAGATCTGGAACCCTAGGTGATATTGCATGGTGAGGACCTTTTCTTTGTATGTGTTCCAATGAGTGTTATTTATAGTGACTTGGAATGTAGTCATAGTTATTTGATAGCAAAGTAAGGTAAGTGCACACTTTGATCCTTTGCATGGTCCATGGTGGAGATAAATTTGGTGGAGGTGTATGTTGATATTGGTTGATGAAAAAAGTTTTGTTGATAAATAAATATAAATGTTTTTCGTCGGGGAGTCAATGGACAGTATATTTTAGGCACTACGCTCAGTTATGAAATCAAGGTTCAGTGAGAGGGGCGATGCTCCACTTCCACATAATATGGAGGTGTTGGAAGAGGATTTAAAAGTTCTTCTGATACCACTGTTTTATAACTCATCAGTAGAGTCGACTTCTTTGCATCCCAGAGGTAGTGTTGGATAATTTCTTTGTCAATTTAATGAAAGGAACTGTTACATATAGATTTAACGTGAGCAATATGTGTTTTGCATTTGAGATGTGTGTTCAATACCGACCCGAAGAATTTCGCAGAACCCATAAATTGAATTTGAGTACCGGTATCCTTTATTTGCAGATTCATTTTATGATTTCGTTTCCATCTACTGATTTTATTAAACATTATTGCCTGAGTCTTTTCAGCAGAATGTATAATTTGTGTTGCCGTATTTAAGGAGTAGTATATTGCAAAATCATCCATATACAGACAGTTTGGAACGCCTTGTGGTTAATGAGTAACAATGTTATTTATAGTTAATGTGAAAAGGGTACTACTCAGAACCCAGCCTTGAGGGACACCACTCTTTAATTGGAATATATCTGTCATGAGTCGGTGATTGACTCATGGCATATTTATAATGATAATATCGTAGCATAGGGAATACGGCTTATTTGAACCAGGCGGATGATATTCCACTGGTGTAGTATAGCTAGGAAGTTTCCGCTAGCAGTTGGTTGCGTCCCTCCACAACCGTTGTTTAGTTCGTTATTTCTCGCTTGTGTTGTTGGAGAGGGAATAAATCATGCCGACACGACAGTTTATTCCTTAAATTGCATACGATCGTGAAGTGGGGAAATCATAGGGAATTATTTATATGTCGTTTATTAAAATTGCATGTATAACTGATGATTATGGTAGTATAAGATGTAAAGTTAGTCAGTATAGGTAGGCCTTCGAACGAGTTTGTATGGCGCCAGTGATATAGATCACAGAAGCGCTGTTGCTCTGTGGATACGGCCTAAGCCAGTCAGCCAGCCGGTTTGAATTCAGTTCGGACTTACACCCAGTAGTGACCACACATATTGCTCATCCTTGTTCTCTCTCTTACCTCGGCCTTTGTCTCCCGTGACGAAGAGATAACCAAGATTGAATAATTCGGTATCAATTACCAGTTTTTTTTTCCAAAGCTTTATGGTTATATTATTATTAATCGAGTGCAACAGACAATTGATTGGTTAATAACGTAAGAAGGGACGCCGGTCTCTCTCGTTGAGCCCGGTAGAATGCTACCTTAGCGTCCCTCTCGTACCTAAAGGTAAGAATTACAAGTGATATTGTGTGTATTGACATTGAAAATTGCAAAACTGAGTCTATGAAGTGATCTTGTTTTTAGATATTCCGAACTCGACAGTGTTTGCAATTTAATATTAATTAAAGTAATTGAGTAGGAAAGTCTTTAAATAACTCCTAATAAATAATTAATCACAGTGTAGACTTGTTTAATCATATAAGTTAACGTAAGTTAGGTTACTGTGAGAAAAATCGTAAGTAAAACAGCGCGAGAACACATGAACATTACGAGACCGTTGAAAGAAAACGAGTGCCGTATTTATAGATTATTGCGATATTAGCTAGTTAGCTATTTTTGTTGCGTGTGGTAATTAATTGATTGTTTAAATAATTTATTTGTTGGTGCACAACTGAGTTTAATAAATATAGTAAAGTAATTGTAAATTGGTTGTTTCGTACACCTTTAACATTCTGCTGATACTCTGATAAGTGCATATATATCGAAAGAACCCACGTAAAATGAATTAATGTAGACGGAAGTTGGGATAAAGGGGGATAATTAACCTCTGCTGACGATCGTTGAAGCCAACACAACGAAAGTCAAAGATATGTCCGGGTAAGGTAAGAATTAACAGTAAGTAATTTTTACATCACTGAATTAAATAATAAAAATCTTAATTTCCCGTCACAATATCTGAGAAAACATTATCAATTCGTGTTTGGAAAGTTCTATTATGAATGAAGTTCTGAATGAAAACTGAGAAGTGATCTCTTAATTCTTTATGGTGTAAGCTTTTCACCATGGAATGTTTCTACGCTGTATCATATGCACTTTGGATGTTGAAAAATCCAGCTACTGTTATTAAATTTTGTTCAAACACTCTGCGTATGTAATTTTCCAGGTATGCATGCGAGTCTAGAGGTGATCTTTCTGACTAGGAACAAAATGAGTAGGGGATAATACTGTATTGCCACGTAAACACCATGTAAATTTTTCTCTAGTAAATTTCATAAACAATAGGTAAGTAAAATTGGCCTGTAATTATATGGGTTACTTTGGTCTTTACCTGGCTTGGCTATTGGTATTACTGAAAAGCTTACCGCAAAATGAATTCAGTGGACATTTCCCCTTTTCATTCAAAACCTTGTTAATGATAGAACTTTCCAAACACGTATTTATAATGTTTTGTCGGATACATTTCGAGTAGTGAGTGGTGTCCCTCAACAAGTTCAAAACAGTTCTGTATGTAGATGATTTCGCAATATACTATTCCTCAAAGAACCTTCGCCATCACCAACGAGTTCTTATATTAGCAATCCAAAAAGCACATACTTGGACTGAATCAGTAGGATTTAAAATATCAGCTGAAAAGACTGAAGCAATAACATTTTGAAATTAATATTCGGTCGTTTTATTTCCCAGGTTTACCAGACACCACCTTATAAAAACATTTGTAGCCCCTGATAAACTCCTGGTATACCTCTTGGGATAATTATGCGTACCCCAGGTTGAAAATTCTGGTCTTGAGTAACGAAGGTGACATCAATGTAAACAATTTCATTCTACTTTCTCAGTGGATGACAAACAATAAATTTCACATTCAATTATGGGACACCATTATCCTTGATGATTGCTACAACAGTGAAGCTTAAAAGCCAGCGTGGAGTGCTGCTCTTAAGCTTGTATATGTAGGATATTATGTATACATGTGTGTGTCATATATTAAAATATGCCTCTTTTTCTTCTCCGTACATTATAGGATGAAGACACACATGTGGTTCTGGGGCTTGATCACCTTCAAGGCGCCTTCTACATACTATTTATGGGCTCCATTCTTTGCTTTTTATGCTGGTTGGGAGAACTATTAATTCACCCATCCATTGTTTTGTTCCATCACTCTCACTGGATATATTCTTATCTTCCGTGTGTGGCCAGGAATAAGTAACTGTATTTTATTATTCATTATCTCATCACGAAAATGTACTAAAGCTCATATCAGGAACAATAATCTCACACACAAAGCAAATGTGGAAGGCATACATTGTTCACTTTTATTGCATATTATGATTATTTGTCCTTCCCATAAAAAAATGAATATTTTTCATACTCTTATGTTGGCCTTTGTATGGAAAGGGAGGCCGCATATTTATTACATAATTGTTATTTATAAAACATTTTAACTTTAATGCACATAATGCATTTTCAAGCGTTTTAGTATGTATTCACAAATATTTAAGTTACAAAATAAAACAATAAAAAAACATAAAAACACTGTAATTTTCCCTACCATATCTGACGCCATATGACCTTGCTGTTGCGGCACCTAATATCAATCAATCCTTACCATATAAGGAAGTGAGAGTAATAACTGGGTTTTCTTCCTCATTATTATGGGTACATTGATACTATGAAGAAACACCTTAAAAAAAAAATATATATATATATATATATATATATAGAGAGAGAGAGAGAGAAGCTGTGCGATACCAGAATGGTAGCCTAGTCACCAAAGAAACAGAGAAGACGGACAGCCAGCACCGCTAAAGAAGTAGAGACACATTATGGATGGGGCAGTTGAAAAGAAGAATGCTATTACATTGTTCCGCATGGGGGTAATAACCGTTAAATTATTGCTCAAATCCAGGTTGGCATATATATATATATATATATATATATATATATATATATATATATATATATATATATATATATATATATATATATATATATATATATATATATATATATATATATATATATATATATATATATATATAATTAGTATAATTGTTTATTAATATTGTGTAACTGTTATTATTATTATTTTGTTATATCTCATTGTGATTGACCAGTGCCATCTCTTACTGTAATTATTTAGGGTAATTTTTTGTGAATTGTGTAGCCACTGTCTCTGTGCATTTACCAAGTGATAAGTGAGTAGTTAGTATCTGAGATACAGTACGGAAATACTTAAGTTAATTTTAATTAATTGTGTTGTGTTTGTCTTACATCTTAGTGTTAATAATTATTTTTAAATGTTTTTACTTCGTGTTTGATTTTACAACATGTAATATAGAACCTGGTTTGTTGCAAGAGGAGATAAATATTCTTGTTTTAATTCATAGTGTTTATTCTTGATAGCCAGATAGTCATTTCCATCTCTACTCTCGTAACAATATTAATATAGTTGAGGTCTCGTGCGGTTGGTCACCGACCACACGAGGACCAGAAGAATGTTTATCTTCAGCCCTGTGAGAATAAGATGAATGAAATTTGTGCCAGAAGCCAAGAGCAAACGCCTACTAAGGAGTGCCGACACAGCGCTGGCCGATGGGAGTGTGGTACAGTTGCGGACGGTAGTTTCTTTATCTCCCTTGGCTCCTCTATAGCGGTACCCTACCCTGCACGTTAGTGAAGTGAAAGAAAATAGGTTAACAAACAGTATAACGACGTAGATGATTGGTCGATGAGTTACCAGGAATGCAAAGTAATGTAATGTAAAATTATATTCAGACAGGAGAGCATTGTGGTGAACAAAATGAATTATGATTATATGCCACATAAACAGTATATGAAGAGTAGTAATAGACATTGTTAATGGTGAATTTTATAATTTGTATCCATATTCATTTTCAGTATGATTTCTAAAAATTATATTTAAATTAGTGATATGATAAACGTTGTTGCCTAGAATACAACACTCCTAACTCATTTAACAAAGTTCAAGTGATAATCTTTGTCCATTTTTATTCCCCACTAATGTTTCCGAGTGGGTAGTGACAGTGGTGCCCCTGGCAAGAGACGGCTCAGGTGAAGCATGTTTTGTAAGTGAAGTCGATGAAAGTTACTCAACATCTTAGAAAGATATAAGTGATTTGATGATAAAATAATTGGTTTGAGGTGATGAACGGAGTGGTATATGATGTGTTAGTGTCAATGTTCACAATTCTTCAAAATGAAGCTTGCGAAAACACATGAATATAATCTGTACTATATGAGGCCAAAAAACAAAACTGTGATGATTTATAATATTACATGATTGTTGCTCGTTTGTGAATACATGATTGGTTTTGGTGCAAATAGGAAAACATGTTCAGAGATACTAAGTAATGGAAAAGCCGTGACTACCTAATGCAATACAGCTTGCGGAATATAGTATATTGATATAATGTTAACCGCGTCCTTGATATCTGTGGTTGCTAGTAACAGAATGATTGTGATAACACTTATAACAACATACGTGATTATTGATATAACACTCAAAAGCTACGGTTGCCATAGAATTATCATGCAAAAAATCTTATCGCCGGCATATTTCCAGCACACGTTATTACAAGTGACAGTCACTGGCCCTATCATGCCATCCGTATAATAATATCAATCTAGTAACAGTAATGTAACAAGTAGTAATATCATAAATTAAGTCTATGAATGAATACGAATATAGCCCCTCGATTCAAAACTCAGTAGTTAATACCGTCACTTATGCAGACATGAAATGCTCTCGTCATTTCCAGGTTATATTAATTAGGTATCCTGTTATTCAAGTAACACTACTTACACTGGCTAAGATTGACATATAATAATTTTATTGAACCTTGCTGATACTGTAATTCTTCTACATTAATACTGTAGCAGTATCAGTGTGCATAATAGACTCCCTATGTGTGTGTGTACTGATTCTGATCTTATAACGTAATTATTGTACAACTGAAATTTTAAGTTCTTGCCGATAGGAGGTAAATGACAAAGAAGGGTGCGTGGTGTGTTGTGCTGTAGCCTATATAACTCCCGAGAACACAGTGGAACGGTCAGTGGCCCAATCCTACCTCAGTCTACAAGACAATACATCGCGTCTCAAGCAAGCATCCAAGCATCACTTAACATTATTGGTGTGATCTCTTGTATTTATCTAAACGCTGAAATATTCAAAGCAAACGAAAATGTAGGTACCATGTTGTTTTCAGTGTAAAATGTCATGTTGACATGGTTACCATGTTTCTTATTTGCAGTGCAGAAAATCATTGAGCGGTGTGCGTAATTATGTAATAATATCAGTTATTGTCCTTTTAGTTGAGATACAGGATCATCACTGCATTTACTGATGCGATATTATCCAACGTTCTATTACGTTTGACAGAAATGGAACCTAATAATTCCTACTTTGTCCACGATTCGAGAAACATAAAGACCGCTTGCCTTCGAAAACACTCAGCATTTTCTATCCTTCCATCATTCAAATGAATGGCCTAAAGTCCTAAACAATGATATATTTTGGGGAACATTACACTAGAATTAATTTTCCATGATATATAGTGTATACTTCCACTTCATATGATGTAATCCTGTTGGTCGCTATATGTATTACACCCGAGAACAGGAAGGACGTTGTGTGACTCGACGAATAGTAGGGCTAAGTAGCCAGGATACTATTTCAGTTTCACCGGTTTGAATATCTTTGAATATACTAAGAAAGCCCATATAATATACTCTGTTGGAAACTAGAAAAGTACACCCGAGTATAAAAACATTATTACATTAATATTAAATACCGGTACATAATAGGCATAATTAATAATGTAATCAGACTTTGATGAATCTTTGTAGGAAAAACAGGCGTGCAAGTTTTGGAAACCAATTTGTATTCTGGATATCTCATTCAGGATCTCTTAGTTCTTAAAATTTTGAAAGCAGGAAATATTCTGTATAATATTTTCCAGGTTACACACAGTAAATTCTTCCTTAGGAGTCCAATCCGTGAAATACTTACTCCATCTGCTATCTCTCATTCTTGCTGTTGGTCCTGTCCACTTCCCTTTCTGTTCCTCAGAAATTGCTCTCACACCAAAGTCGATCTCTTGTTATCTCTCAATGGGATTCCAATAATTAACCTATCCTTTGCTCTTAAAACAAATAGTTTATTTTCTGTGATTATTTTTTCCTATCGTCTGAATTTCATCGTTATAGCCTGAATTATGCACTCACTTTATAATAAATTTTGCTTCATATTTGACTTTATATTTACCAAAGGCTTTCTACCTAAATGAAAACCGTCTTATTATTTCTCGTTAGCCTAAATTAACATTTGTTCAAGGTTAATGTTTACTTCAGTTTCTACATGTATTTATTCATCTCACTGCGTTTATTCTTGCATTGAATTAAAATTTACTTTGGTAGTTCCTTTGTTCCTTTTTGGCCCTATTTTGAGACTATCTCTTACCTGGTCTGTCAACATATCTCGCAATGTTTCTGCTGGTTCTGATGCTATATTAATATTATATTAATAACTACTGCAGGGG
Organism: Petrolisthes cinctipes; assembly: GCA_033782935.1. NCBI lineage: Eukaryota > Metazoa > Arthropoda > Malacostraca > Decapoda > Porcellanidae > Petrolisthes > Petrolisthes cinctipes. Next base: position 39,768 of record JAWQEG010004628.1, on the reverse strand, counting down.
GACAACCAATATCGTTACAACGTCAGCAACATCAATAAAACAGTGATGCTGAGAACATAATTCTGAAGTTGAGCATAAAACACTGTTCAGTAACATATAGAGAGATACATGAGCATCACGTTGATCACCATTACTGTCTTTGTGGTCCTTATTGTGTCATATGGTGTTCTGCGCAGTAATGTTGGAACTAGATAAGAGTAAGGTAATGTATATCGAAACAGATTTTAATAAAAAATACCTATTAGTAACCTAAAAAGAAAGATATAATATATTTCTCTTTCCTGCAAATCGGTTTAACAAGTTAACATTCTGACTAGCAACAGACTGGCAAATGGCAATGCATGAAACCTACAGTCCTTCAGTTTTATGAAGGCGAAATGCTGTGGCTGGGATAATCCCATCAATAATGCGTATCTGCCAACACTTTCATTCTAAATCATTTATATATCTTTCCCCATAAATCTCTAGTTGTTTTCTAAATTCTCTACATATTGACCCCGTAGGGCGGGTATTGCCTGCATTAGTGATGTGGGCAATACTTTAAGGGTTTTGGTGCCCCTTCGGCCCCAACCACTAGCTTTTAGTTCTTTAGCACCAGGAAAAGGTGATAGAGAGGTGTGACAGCAAGTAAGAAGGATATAGGAAGAAAGGAGGGACAGTTGAAGAACTGAAAGCTAGTGGTTGGGGCCGAAGGGGCGCCAAAACCCTTACAGTATTGCCCACATCATTACAGGCAATACCCCCTACGGGGCAAGCACGAGGGATAAAAGGAATACAGGGATAGCTGTCTATCATCCAAAGGATAATAATCAGTAGTCTATCCCACTACGATGGTGAACAAAAGACAATGCCTTTATTTAAAGGATATAATGTAACAGATATTCTAATTATATTTGTTTGTTATTACTTTTCAACTAATCACCTTCATATGTCTTACCCTCTTCCCCCTCACCTCGCCTCAAATCATCACATTTCTTCTCTCCTATATCCACCTACGTTAATGCAGTATGCACTTATTTAAACCCGCGTTCTTCAAACTACGGGTCCCGAATTCCTCCAAACTGAGTCGCAGGCTTACAAAAATAAATACATGAATAAAATAGAATAATAATGTTTGTGACAATAAAATGAATATGAAGTTTATACATGAATCCACCTACCGGTAACATATTTTTATAATCGAATATTCATATATTTAATTATCAATAAAACAAAATCATTGCACAAATATTACCCTTTTTGAGAGAGAATGAGAGAGAGACAGGGAGGGGTAGGTGAGGAGGTGTTTATAATTCTGTTTATAATTCTAGTTAGAATGCTTATTTATCATAATTATTGCGTTTCAGTTTCTGGCCTTGTATTTTCTTAGGTTGATAATTCTGGTCATTTGTAAAAGATCTTTCTGTATGGCTCGCGAGAATGATGTCATAGTAAAAACTGGGTCACGACTGAAAAAGTTTGAAGAACCCTGCTTTATACTATTGGTGATTCGATACCGTTCACAGTGTATGCTTCATTCATTCCTCCTGACTCACGTCTCCTCTACCTGATCATTCGTTACCCTCCCACATTACCTCCTATATAGCCCCGCCCACATTTCTCTCCTCCTCTCATACTAACATCCACCCTACCTCCACCTGCAACTGTTGCCAGATCCGACAAGTACCAAACCAAGTCGCTGAGGGATGGGGTGTGGACTCTTGATCCGTCCGGAGCTGCACTATACGTACAGCTTCCTTTACTATATACAGAATATATATAAAAAGAATTCAAATAGCAAATAGATGGAAAATACGAGAGAGAGACAGACATAAAACGTCAATTTTAGTGCATATGATAATGATTCACAACAGCCGTCATTTACACTACATGAGAAAATTTATGGATAATCACTAACTGGCATCTGCCTGTAGTGATGTGGGCAATACCTTACGGGTTTGAGCGTCCCTTCGGCCCCAGCCACTCACTTTCAGTTACATCAACTGTCCTTCTTTTCTGTTTCCTTCCTTCTTGCTGTCTCACCTCTCTATCACCTTCTCCTGGCGCTATATGACCTCGCTGTTGCAGTGCCGAATATCAATAATTCAATCACTAACTGGCTACTTAAATATGGAAGTGGGGAACTTGTGGGTTGAACGAGGGGTAGATTTGCAACCTGAGATGCAAACCCTCTCTTCCCTTTATACATGGAAAGAGTAACCTCTGAACAAAAACTAAAATATGTGATCTTTTCCTAGACCAAGTCTCTAAAAAAAATTCTGCTTTGCCCTGCAATACCCATTGGAAGGAACTCATTTGCTCCACATAACCAAGCTGTCTGTCTATAGTCTAACCCACATTGAATTTAAAGGCAAAGTTGTTTTGTATTGTGACTGAGTGAACTTTTGGGAAAGTGTTAAGATCTCTTTGAGGGTATGGAGGACCACTCTCAGTGTAGATGCTAATTTTAGCATGGGTAAACCAACAGGAGAAATGATATTCTAACTCTCCCTATCACGTCCACTATAGAAATACTGTCTAATTCAGCTGTTGTCTTCAGCCTCCTTTGCATGAGAAAATTTCTATAATATTCGTATATACCTCTACATTGGGACATTTTTTGATAGCACTTTCATTCACAGAATCTGCCTGTAATACTAGTGAACGGAGAATGTCAACCAGTCCGGCAGTGTTGGCAGAGAGAACTTGGATTGTGTGGTTGTGGCTGGAAGGTGCCTCTGCCAGATTCATTTCCCAGCAGACAGGAGCCAGTCTATCTACTGTATATCGTTGGGTTCGACGATGGCAGGATGAGGGTTCAGTGGCAACCAGACTATACCACAGAAGACTTAGGAAAGTTCCTTGGATGGCAGAGAAAAGAAATATGTATTTTCCCTCTACATCAGCAAAACATTTGTGTTGTCAAACAAACCTGTCATTTTCATCTGCTTCGCAACCTTGTTTAGTAACTCATTCTACACCAACACCAGCTGTAGGTGAACACTTTCAAGAGCATGCAGTCAATGACTTGAATCAAACTCAGTGCTATGGTCATTTTAAGGTTGTTTAACAATGTATCCCACAGTCTGCTCGGTCCACATCTGCATCTTTATATTAGGATACGAATAAATGTCATTGAGTTAAATCATTTGACTAGAATAATTATTCATTATTTTACTGTATGATTTAATAACCCAACCACTAAAGGGCAATACCGTCGCTGGGGGCAACATGCCCGCCCAGTCTCAAGCCGGATAAATGGAAAGGGTGGTGTCAGGAAGGGAAACTGACCAGCAAGAACAGCAAAACACAAATAGAAAGTCGAATCCAAATTGCCTAGGAAAGATCTGAGAGCTAAGGATCTAACCGGGCAGGAGGCACAATGGCCGAGAAGTTTGGAACAAATTTTCCAGAAACAACTACTTGTCCTGGGACATGTTTTTCCGAGGCTGGATGAAGATGGGTGGACAGGTCCCTCAAACCTATTGCCCCTGCTAACAGTTGTAAAATGTGTGGAAAGAAATGGTCCACCCAAATAGACATCTCATCTAAGTAATAGTGAAGATGTATGGCCCACAAACACACATGATCGTCAAAAATACGCTAATGGGTATAATTGTATTGGCGACTGAATATTGTGGTACGGAATATCACATAGATGTGACAAAATATATTAATAAAAAGAAGAGTGTATTATAATATGGAAATATAATAAACAAGTCATCATTAGTATTTTTAATAACCATGGCTTTTTTAACTCCGGTGAAAATATTATAGTATAATACATGTGTTATTATGAGATATCTTTAATAAAGAGTTGACCTATTAGGTAAATTTCACTTCTCCAACTGTCCATTGATTTTTTTCATCAATTACCTTTGTGCTTACTGTCCCACATCTCAATCACCTTTCTCGGGCGGTATATGACCTCGTTGTTGCGGCACCTAATATCAATCAATCAATCAAACCTTGTTGTACTCAGGATGTTGTTTTTATCAGGCTGTCGGCAGTTGTGTCCCAGTATCATTTTCAGCTACCCATCTCTCCCCGACATTGTTCCTTTTAATTAAATGAATAAATAAACACATAATTATTATTATTTACTTCAGCCAAAGAGAAGATCAAGTTCTAAGATTCACAGATTTACCGGGAATCAAACATAAGCAGTCCACCATTATTGCCACTGATTACTCGAGCCGTATGAGGTAGGAGTGTGTGTGTTTGTGTGTTGGAGGCGGGGTTGTGGGGTGATTAATAATAGTGTTTGAAGTATGGAAGGAAAGGATTAAATACTTACGTTTTTTATACGCTGTTCGAGGGAAGGTGTTCTTCTCTATAATTATATGCTGTTTTCAAAATACAATTTCAATGTTTATTTTTCATTTCTCGAAAACTTCTCTGAGAACTTATAATAGCTATACCTACACTGTGTCTAAAACAATATATTTTGTTTAAAAAGTAAAGGCCTTTTAGCCACTGAAATGCGAGAGCCGTATTTCAGTCCCTTATGTTGTAACCTAAGGGCATCCTCAGTTTGGGGACCGTTCTACGTCAGCAGCCTTGCCCAGTATGCCCCAATGTCACTTATAAAGAATGTCAATCCACTTTGAACTCATGCTCCGCCCACGAAGCCGTGACGTCAGTAAGTGTTGGGACAGTGAGGTTGGCCACAGGTCACTGGGTCAGTTGTCTCCTGAACACTGTAGCTTTCATAAAGAAGTGCTCCGACCAGTGTCCACAGACTCCACTCGCTCATAGGGAGGTCTGTGCTCAGTTATCAAAGTTGCTCGTGCATTGAACTGCATTCCGTAGACATTAACTGGCATAAAAAATCATATATATATATATGAGATTTTTTGTTTACAGTTTTTGTGTACCTTTACTACAAGTCCAAAAAAATAAATAAATGAAAAATTATAATATGAGAAATTTAGAGAAAATTATTGTATGGCAGGCTTACAGTAAGTTAACAGGTGCATAAGCAGAGAGAGAGAGAGAGAGAGAGAGAGGAAGGAGAGATGCTAGATAGTGATTTCAACATTATTTTATATATATATTTTTTGTACCATCAAATTTCTTTCACATGTATGAACACTGTTGAAGTACTAATGGAACAAATTTCTTTGTTCATCTATGCAGTTCATAAGGAGTCAAAATAGTGCAAATATATATTGGTTAGAATAAATATATATATTCATAAAATCATTCCTGTCCTACATTGGCAGCAATATTCTTTCCCAGGTCCCAGGTGTAATTAACAGCTTAACACGCGCGCCTTTCCAACCGCACTCTCTCTCTCTTATGATTGTTATTGAACCCTGTATAGATAGCTAATGTACTGTAATTTATCTCATTATTTTTTTGAACCGTGTGCAGCAAAATGAATTAGCTGTAACTCTCTCTCTCTCTCTCTCTCTCTCTCTCTCTCTCTCTCTCTCTCTCTCTCTCTCTCTCTCTCTTATGAACGCTGTATGGAACGTTGCCACAAAAGACCATGAAGTTATTAGATACATGGTGGAAAATTGAGAAGATTAAATGTATGAAAACTATTGCAGCAATACTGTAAAAGAAAACAAAGAAAACAATAATAATATGGGAAATAAAGAGAAATATATTATATGGCAGGAGAGAGAGAGAGAGAGAGAGAGAGACTGGGTGCGTCTTTTCATCAAATTTAAGACAAGGTCATTTTCTTTTATTAAAATTTTGCCAGTCACCCCTGAAAACGCAGAACACTCGTCTACGTCACGAAGCACCAGCCCTAGTGGGTGTTGCTTCTTGAAATGGACTGACATTCTTTATAAGTGACTGGTATTCCCGGTGGACAGACCTGGTATTTTCGATCTTGGGTGCCTGTAGTGATGTGAGAATTACCTTAAGGGTTTGGGCGCCCCTTCTGCCCCAGCCACTCCCTTTCAGTTCTTCAGTTCTCTTTTCTTTATATTTCCTTCCTACTTGCTGTTTTTCCTCTCTATCACCTTTTCCTGGCGCTATATGCCCTTGCTGTTGCGACGTCTAATATCAGTCAATTATATAATCAATTAATCAATCAATGATTCCTCATTCATAACCAATTTTTTCCCAATGTATTATTTCTTCTACAGTATAAAAATCACGTACAGATGCACCAAACACGATGCAGAAGCAAACCATAAATGAATATTGGGACATAGAAAACAGTGGAATTACAAAGAGAGTTAAAAAAAAACTTACTCAAATAAAGTTTTTAGTTTCTCCTCTAAATTTTGTCAGTGGACCCCTCCCCTCCAGCGAGAGCCGCCTTGACGGGTGGGCGGGGGGGGGGGGGGGGGGGGGCTTGCGTGTATCTGAGACTTGGCGAGCTAGAAAATAGGGGGCTTCGGCCCCTGCTCTGCCCCGATTTCGGGGAGAGAGGGCTTCCCATTCTAGAAAGGACGCCAATGAGAGACCAGACCAAATGGTTCCCATGCATTAGCCTGCCAGTACGAGCCAACAGTGCTGCCCGCCAGAAGGACCGCCCTCTAGGGGTTGTCCTGTGTTGGATGGTTGGGTGTCTGGGCCGGGACATGTTGGGGAAGGGGGTCTCAGCACCGTCGTGGGCAAACTTTCGAGCCATTGGGGCCATTGGGTACCCAGCCCATGGCTACCAACGCTCGGTCTCCTCATCTGCCCGGTAGGTAGTAGCTCTTGGCTCCTGGGGCCATTACGATAAATAATAATGTTTTATGGATAACGAGAAGCCCCTTTCTCTACCTCAAGCGGTGGTCGACCAAGCCCTCGAGACCTGACTCTCTGGTCGTGGTGGTATGCAGAAGACTGCAAATAAGAGTAGACCCAGCAGGTCGGGTGTTGTGTCGACGAACCCTGTTAGAGGTTTGGACACGTTAATGTTGACTATTGTGCATACATCCCTTTCCTACGCACTATCCACTCCATTTTTAAGCGTTTTGGAGTGGTTCTTCGTATCCGAATCACTTATGACAGTGACTGTAGATCTAATCGGTGTTATAATACTTTAATACAAATGCTGCTGCCAAAGCAGCTTTTGAGGCAAAATATTCTATGTCTGTGGGGGATACTCACTGTAAGGTTCAGATGATGTGGTCCATTAATGTAGTTGACAGTGACAATGACTACTGCCCTAACATCTTTAATGATTCTGTAAAGCATGTTCCTCAGGAGCGTCGCGTTCCTACACCCTTTTGGTTTGTGGCTTACTACAGGGAGGGGCGTGGTAACTTTATCCATGCTTCTAGATATCTGGAAAATTAAATTGGATTACTACAGATGACGCATAAAAAAATACGGTAAGAGTGTTTTAGTCAGAGCCAAAGATCTTACACAGGCCATGATGCCCTCAATCTCCCCTGTCTTTCTGATGGCATGTTTGAATCTATCAAACCACATCGAACATTTAATTATAGCAAGGGGCCTATATACAATGAGGACCTGTACGAATTCTCAGAAGAGAATATTCTTGCTATGCGCCCAGATAGTGTTCAACGAGTAACAAAGATGAAAAGCAGTAAAAATATGATCATCCTCACTTTCTATGGCTCACATATCCCAGATCGCATTAATTAACATCAACCAGACCTCTTTTGAGGTGAAACCTTTTGTTGAACGTCCTTTACAGTATATTTGCTGTTCTCGGTGTGGTAATTGTTCTGCTTTTGACTCCCATCCTACTTCTGAGTGTCAGTCAGAAAGTTACTGCTTTTACTACAGGGATGCTTACCTCCTACGTTCTCGCCAATGTAAGATGTACAGATCCGGACAGATCAAGCGACAGCACCCCATCCATCAGCGACTTTGTTTGGGCCTCGTCGGATCTGGCAACAGTTGCAGGTGGAGGGAGGAGGGATGTTAGTGGGAGAGGATGAGATAAATTTGGGCGGGGCTATATAGGAGTTAATGTGGGAGGATAACGAATGATCAGGTAGAGGAGACGTGTGTCAGGTGGAATGAATGAAGCATACACTGTGAACGGTATCGAATCAGCAATAGTTTAAAGATGTGCATAGTGCATTAACGTAGGTGGATATAGGAGAGAAAAATGTGATGATTTGAGGCGAGGCTGAAGGGGAAGAGGGTAAGATGAATGAAGGTGATTAGTTGAAAAGTAATAACAAACAAATATAATTAGAATATCTGTTACATTATATCCTTTAAATAACAGAACTGTCTTTTGTTCATCACCGCAGTGGGATAGACTACTGATTATTATCCTTTGCATATTATACAACAAATAAAGGTGTTTGCCGACATTTCGGACCCGAACCTTTCCGCTTTCTGTCTTCAGTTATCCCTGTATTCCTTTTATCCCTGGTGCTTGCCCCGTAGTGGGGTATTGCCTGTAATGATGTGGGCAATACTCTAAGGGTTTTGGCGCCCCTTCAGTTCTTCAACTGTCCCTCCTTTCTTCCTATTTCTTTCATGTTTTAATGACATACCATAGGCCTTTCTCCCTTATCACGTATAGTCCAATTATATGAGGCGAAAAACTGCAGCTGAGATTATGTTGTTAATACCATTTTGGTTCTCAATATGTAAAGGTTGATTGATTGATTGATTGATTGATATTAGGCGCAGCAACAGCGAGGTCATATAGCGCCAGAAAACGGTGATAGAGAGATGAGACAAAAAAAAGTAAGGAAATAGAAAGAAAAGTGGGACAGTTGAAGAACTAAAAGATAGTGGCTGGGGCCGAAGGGGCGCCAAAACCCTTAAAGTATTGCCCACATCACTAATGCAGGAAATACCCCACCTACCGAGTCAATATGTTGAAAATTTACAAAACAACTAGAGATTTATGGAGAAGGATATATAAATAATTTAGAATAAAAGTGTTGGCAGATACGCATTCTTGACGGGATTATCCCAGCCACAGCATTTCGCCTTCATAAAACTGAAGCACTATAGGTTTCATGCATTGCCATTTGCCAGTCTGTTATTAGTCAGAATGTTAACTTGTTAAACCGATTTGCAGGAAAGATAAATATATTATATCTTTCTTCTCAAGTTCCTTATAGGTATTTTTTTTATTAAAATCTGTGTCGATATACATCATCTTACTTATATATATATATATATATATATATATATATATATATATATATATATATATATATATATATATATATATATATATATATATATATATATATATATATATATATATATGGGACTGTATATATATATATATATATATTTCGGTGCTGTGCACGCAGTCTAAGGGACTGTCAAAGGGAGTGAAATTTCTGAGGCTGTTGTATAGCAGCGGTAATAGGCTACGTTAGGTTAGGATAGTGCATATTTATATGAGTAGTGTGACCACTAACCTCTGGTTTTCAACGGTAATATTTAGGTTAACTGTCGTTACCTTGCTCTGTGCTTTGTAGGAATGGCTTTGGAGAATCCTTCAAATAATTGTGGTATTTCGTGCAAGGGCTCATTTCGTTAAGATATCCGAAGGATCATGGACCATATTGCTCTGGATCAGCAATTTTGTCGGGAATCTCAGTACTGAAGATCATATCAATATTTTCTTGTTTAATCTTGTGCTCTGAAGCCATCCACAGAAGAATGTGTTCATGAGGTATACCCCATGTCTGGTACTCAATAACGTACAGAAATGCTTTAATTTCACTAAGAGCTCCTTTCCTTAGTAGATCCATGATTTTTAATCCTTTAGGCGGAAAACACGTGCAGTTGTCCCGGCAAGAGGTTTTCCTGAATTCCAGTCTATTTTGGATTTGTGGTCATTGTGATGAATATGTCTGTCTTTCTATGAGACGTTCACTGGCCATGGCATCACTAAGCTTCTCGTACATTCATGGTGCATGACGGTGTATGCCATAATTGTCAGCAAGAAGGTGTTACTGCTGACCACATGATTTCTCAAAGTGTCACACAAAACACCTCATGCTACCGTCATAAATGCCTGCTTCATATAATTAGAATTGAACATTAATATGAAGAAATTTTGTAATATTGACAAGATACAATACTGTAGCATTGACGATGTCAAGTTTACTTAGCTTAGCTATTCACGCTATTATTATGAGAGTGTGACCAGTTGCTTCTAGTTTTAAAATTGTACTTTGGTAGAATGGATTACTGGTTGTTCGTGCTGCTGCTAATGGATCTGGTGCACCCGAATTTTACATCTGCAACTGGGCAGGTGGTCCAGGAGCATGTGGTGGAACTGGTGGGACAGGTGATGGAACAATATTTCACAGGCTGTCATTTGGTCTTCTTAACAAACGATGTACAGTCATCTCTTGTCACAAAAATTATCAGGTAAAAGTAATTGTTTTCTTCACATCAGTATGGATTGTGCACATTGCTGTAAACTGCAGGGGGTAGCTACAATTATAAGTCTATTATTGTATATGGGACGCTTTTGATAATTTCGTGTGTTACAGTTAGAGTGGATAATCATGAGTAACGAAAAGTAATTTTTCAAATTCTGGTAAAACTTATCTGAACTGGAAAGAAAACTATATTTAGCACCTTCCAATCTGGGAGGTAGTGAATGAAATAGTATGTAATGTTCTATGGTAATATGCCCCATGCTTCGTTCTTTGTTAAGAATATAGAAAAGAATTGAATACTCAATCCGTTCATTACCAATAAGCTTTGTAGAGCTGCTAAGCACAAAATATAATTATACAGGGAACTGAGTGAGGGAATAATTGTGATGGAAGGATCCCTGTACCAGCATGACATCCCAGAGAGGATATGGGGGAAAAATAGAAACTGCAGAGCTCTCATTCTGCACCTAAGCAATAACAAGAATGCCAGCATTACTGCTCTTAGGTAAGACTGCATCCCACGTGCTGTAATATATATACCGTAATCATTCATATGTATAAGTACGTAAACTACAAAATTACATTGCTATATCGCAATTATAGATCAATGCTTTCTTTACTAATAATCACTTTCATTTGTTGCACTATAATTGATATACCACGAAAAATGTTAGTTTTATTCGTATAAAACATTTGCTTACATGTTTAGATTTCTCTCATACAGAAATCTTCATTTGACAAATACAGGGTGTTCCAATAGTATATGTCACTTTCTAAGATCCAATATTTCAAGAACTACAAATGGAAGTAAAGATGAAACTGGTACAATTTAAAATCTAAAATCATCAAGGCTTCTTCTGTTAATTTTGTTCTTTGTATTGGCAATCATCGACACCGCTATGCTAGGTCGCATTTGGCAAGAAATTGATTATTGAACATCTGTAATATAGTTTAATAAAAAAAAGAAAATTTTTGCCATTAAGTTCAATTTCTTAGAACAAAAACTTGAAAATATTGACTTTCAGGAAATATAATTTTTTTATATATCCTCCAAAGTTATTATGATATAAAGTGTCGTAATGTGACATATACTTTTGGAACACCCTGTTTTATGTATAATATACAAATACATACATTTTAACATAGTTTTGTTGTGGAAACACCTTTCAGGGATTATGTGTATAAGTTTTGTTAATAATAATAATAATAATAATAATAATAATAATAATAATGATAATACAGCTTTCCACCTCCACATCTCATCTTTTAACCAATCCCTTATCGTTGATTCGGACAGAGAATATCATGTCGCTTTCAATGCTTTCAAATCGCAGTGCCTTCACCACTCAACTTGCACTAATCTCCCAAATAAATATTCCCCTCTTCTTCAGTGACTTCAGTGACAATATGATCTTTCCTCAACTTTCAATATACTTGGAGTTTGTTTTTCTCACTATCTCTCGTGGAGATATAATTTTACCTTTTATTAATATTGCCTCAAAGAAGGTATGTGTGCTATGCAGATTCCATTAAAACTACACTCCCACACAGTTGTTGTCTCTATACAGGGGTATCATCCGCCCCTGTATGGTTTATGGTTTATGTGGGGTGCATTAACCTTCACAACACTCCTAAATAAAGTGGAATCACAGTCCTTTCGTCTCGTCAACTCTCCCCCTCTTACTGATTTACTACAGTTTCTTTCTTTTCGCAGCAAAATTACATCACTCTCTCTCTTCTATCACTGTTACACTTGTCTGGATATTGCTCTTCTGAATTCTCTCAATGTATGCTTCCCACCCCCCAGGGCAGAATGCAACACTCGCTAACCGACTCGTTCTCACCCCTCCTTTGTCCAACTCTTATTGCAAGAGTTAATCAAACTACTCAGTCATTCATTAACACAACTGGTCAGCACTTTAACACTCTGCCTCCATTTATCTTTCTCCCTTACTGTGATTTCAAACGCAATGGTTCTAGGTATATCGTCCCGTATTGCCTGTAGTACTTTAAGGGTTTTGGCGCCCCTTCGGCCCCAGACTTTTCCTTTCAGTTTCTTTAAACTGTCCCTCTTTTCTTCCTGCTTGATGTCTCACCTCTCTATCACCTTCTCCTAGCGATATGTGACTTCGCTGTTGCAGCACCTAATATCAATCAATCAATCAAGGTATCTCGAACCAACTAGACATGATTTTGGAATTCTCCCATAATATTATACAATATAATGTGTGGCCTTTCAGTGTTCCTTCGAGAGTGGTCTATCTTGCAATCTGTTTGTTTTTTCATAGCTATTCCTTTAGATGTCATGTATCTCATTTCACTTCAATTCCCTTTATTTTCAAGATGGTTTAATATCCCCAGTTGTTGGAATGGCTGTATTATATAATAATTAATATATATTACATTAAAGGTGATGGCTAATGTCAGCATTGACGATTTTCTTTAATATATAAGCCCTTTTGGTTTGTGGCTTACTGCAGGCAGGGGCGTGGTAACGTCATCCATGCTTATAGGTACAGTCACAAGCACTAATAAGTATACAGCTATGGATGACGGTTTGAACAGTCCATTTTACCAACACAGTAATTCCAATGGAGATCTTATTATTCATTTATTTACTGTCTCTAGATATTCGAAGCACACCTGAATACTTATTAGTACTTGTGATTGTACCTGAAAAAAGAATTGGTATTACTACCGATAGGCCACATAAAAAAGCACGGTAAGGGTGTTTTAATCAGAGCCAAAGATCTTACACAGGCCATGATGCCCTCAATCTCCCCTGTCTTTCTGATGGCATGTTTGAATCTATCAAACCACATCGAACAGTTAATTATAGCAAGGGGCCTATATACAATGAGGACCTGTATGAATTATCAGAAGAGGACATTCATGCTATGCGCCCAGATAGTGTCCAACGAGTAACAAAAAAGAAAGGTAGTAAAAATATAATAATCCTCACTTTCTTTGGCTCGCATTAACATCAACCCCACCTCTTTTGAAGTGAAGCCTTTTGTTAAGCATCCTTCATTACAGTGTTTTAACTGTTATGAGTTTGGTAATGGGAGGAGGAACTGCACAAACCATTCCCAGTGTGGTAATTGTTCTGCTTTTGACTCACATCTTACTTCTGAGTGTCAGTCAGAGAGTTACTGCTTTTACTGCAGGGATGCTCACCATTTACGTTCTCGCCAATGTAAGATGTACCTCCTCGAGCAGGATATTCTCTACTTGGCTAACTTCCAATTCATCAGCATTGGTAGTGCCAGACGACAGCTCAACTTCAGGCGACAAAAGGATGGAGGTGTTAGGACATACGCCTCCACCCTTTGCCTTCATCATTCCAAGTCGACAACATCGAAATCGGTTGCAGAACACTGTCACCTCTCTCAAGAACCAGCTGCTTCTTACTCTAGTGAGAATGTTTCTACGGTTTCACTACATAATAGTTTCTCTGTCTTGGAAACTTTATCAAATACTCATTTTGGTGACCCTTCAGCTGATGACAATTCTCAGGCTTTAACTAAAGGTGTCCATGTGGTAGAGGTCTACGCTGCCACACGCTCTCCAAACAGGAAACACTTACTCCATGGACATTCCTCCTTGCAAAGCAACCGTCTATGCAGTCTCAACCATATTTTCCTCTCAATTTCCCCAGAAGCGTTCTCGTGGCTCTAATGAATCTCTTGATTCAACAGATGTTCTCCCTCGCAAGCTTCCTTTGGGAGCATCGGAAGGGTGTGTAGTGAATGTGGATGCCTCGGATACTGTGACTTCAAAAGATACAGTTTCTCTTCTGCTTGAGCAGCACAGTGATTCTTCCACCTGTATTGTGGATAATGATGTATCTGCCTGTGTCAGTGATACCACTGCTGTACAAGACAATATTTATGTGGTTATTTCAAAGAATGTCCCTGCTCATATACCTTCACCTTCTTCTACTAATTACTGCCCCAAGTACTACTCTTAGGGTTCGCTCTTTCTCTAGTGGTCCAGGATTAGACAAAACTTGTCGTTTGAGAAAAGCCTCTGATCAAGGTGGTAGTGGGAAGTCCCTCCGTGAGGCTTCCCAAAAATCAGTACTAAAGTAACACTGTTCAAGGTCCTTCAGTGGAATTGCCGTGGCTTGCCTGCCTCTTGGGAGGAACTGTGCGTTCTTCTCTCTCAGTTCTCTCCTGCCGGTGTTTCTATCCAAGAGACAATGCATGAGAACTACATTCCTGACAGTCTTCCAGTATACTGAGCATTTTATTCCAATTCGTTTGAAGGGCAGGGTCACTATGGTGGCTCTGCCATCCTAGTTCGGCTCAATGTTCCATGCACGAGCCTGGAGCTAGATACTCTGCTCCAGGTTGTTGCAGTTAAAGTTTTTATGAACCGCCCCTACACTGTGTGCAGTTTATACCTTCCTGCCAGTGTTACAGTTGAGAGAGGTGTTCTCACTTGTACGGGACCTTGTCTATCCCTTTATTTTATTGGGTGATTTTAATGGTCGTCGTCCTTTGTTGGGTGACAGTTCGGTCATTCCCAGGGGTGTTTTATTGGCTTCTTTTATTGAGGATGAGGGATTAGAGGTTTTGAATACGGGAGATGTGACACATTTTAATAGCCCTAATGGGACTTGTACCACCATTGATATTTCCCTGTGCTCACCCAGTGCTCTGTTGGATTATACTTGGAGTGTGTTGCCCAATTTATATGGTAGTGACAACTCTCCTATACTCTTGGTAAGTCACAGGTACGAACCACAGTCTCGTCTTCCTAGGTGGAGATTAGAGAAGGCTGACTGGCAGTTTTTTAGAGAGCTAACTTCTTCGGTCTCTTCTGTAGCAGATTTTGACAGCTCTGATGAGGCTGCAACATATTTCACTGATATGCTCCACTCTGCTGCTCTCAACTCTGTCTGACCACTTCCCCCAAAAGTCCTGTCCTTTGGTGGTCCCCAGTGTACACCACTGCTGTTCGGGAGAATCAAGCTGCTTTCTCTCGTCTTCGTCGCAATCGTGGGGACCCAACTCTTTTAGAGGACTTTCGACGTGCAAGGGCTCTGGCTTGACGAGTTTTAAAAGAGGCACGACGTGCATCTTGGAAGGCCTATGTGTCTTCAATTAATACTAAAACTCCACTCACCCAACTATTCATGAGAGTCCATAAGATGGTGGGGAAGTTTTCTCCAAGTCCTCCACCTGTTCTTAAGGTCAATAGAATTAAGATCATGGATGGTTTAACAGTGGCCAACACCATGGCGGAGGCTTTTGCAAAAGTCTCCAGCCGTGACTCTCGACCTCTGGCTGCCAGGCATGAGTTGGGAGCGCAGGAGTGCACGGTCCTGGATTTCGCGGGGAACGAGATTGAAAGTTAAACCATATATTCACCCTGAGAGACCTGCCCTCTGCTCTCTTTCTCTGCATCAACACTTCTTTTGGGCCAGACAACATCCCATATGCAATGTTGCGACACTTGGGTGAGGAGGCGATCTCATTTCTTCTAGCTTTATATAACAGAATCTGGCTGAAGGGTGTCTTTCCTTCTGGCTGGAGAGTTTCTACCATCCTTCCTTTCCCCACGCCCGGCAAGGACTCTAGTGTTGCCCTCAATTATACACCTATTGCCTTGAACTCCTATCTCTGTAAACTATTTGAGAAGATGGTGAATGTCAAACTGGTATACTTCCTCGAACAGGGTGATTTTTTGTCACCGTCCCAGTCTGCCTTTCGTAAACACCGTTCCACTACAGACCTCTGGTCAGGTTGGAACCTGCTGCATGTGAGGCTGTTACACGACATCAACACCTGGTCTGTGTATTCTTTGATTTAGAGAAAGCCTATGACACTACATGGCAATATGGCATCCGACAGCAACTCCATGCATATGGCCTGCGGAGTCGCCTTCCTCGCTTTCTTAAGGAGTTTCTCAGTGGTTGCAGCTTTTCTGTGAGGGTTTGTACAGCCCTCAAAGCATCTGTTGCACAGGAGGAGGGCGTCTTCCAGGGAAGCGTCCTCAGTATCACGTTGTTTGCAGTAGCAATTATTGCCATTGTCTCATCCCTTCCGGACGGTATAGCAAACTCGATGTACGTTGACAACCTGGCGGTATGGTTTGCTGCTTCCCATTATGTCAGTGGCACAGCAGCTCATGCAGCTTGCCATCGACAGGGTGTCATGTTGGACTGGTTCTCATGGGTTTTGCTTTTCTCCTGCAAAGATAGTTGCTATGCATTTCTGCCGCATCCTAGGCGTTAACCCCGATCCGGACTTATTCATGTATGGTCTTCGGATATGTTGTGTCGACGAGACTCACTTTTTGGATCTTTTTAACACACGTTTGATTGGGGTTCCCCAATTACATTCACTTAAAGTCTCTTGCCCTCCAGGCTCTTAACCTGTTGAGGGTCCTGGGCCATACGTCCTGGGGGGCTGATCGGGCCACCCTCCTCCACCTATACCATGTTCTTATTAGGTAAAAACTTGACTATGGGTGTGAGGTGTACTCCTCTGCCACGGAGTGTTAGACTCTGTTTATCATGCTGGGGTACGTCTGGCGATCGGAGCCTTCAGATCATCCCCAATCCCTAGTCTCATGGTAGACGTTGATGAGCCACTTCTTGATCTCCGTCACCAGTCCTTGATGGTTTGTTGTTGGCATCGATTACATCGATTTCCTGACTCCCTTCCCTGCTTGGCAGTGTCATCTGATACCATGTCTCAGTACTTCTGCTCACATCCTCGCACACCATGGCCCTTTGGTTTCCGAGTCAGAAGGCAATGGAGGAGTTGGGTATTGATGACTTCCAGATTTGAACTGTGCGGGTCCCCAGGGTGGCTCCATGGCTTCTTCCAGAAGTTTACCCCTGCACCTGTCGGTTGTTTTCAGATTTGACCTGCTGCCCCCAACACCAAGATCGACTTCATCATAAACTACCAAAACAAGAAGACCTCAAGTCTACTCCTGAAAAACAACCCCAGAAAGACCAACGATATGCTTCAAAAATCACATGTTGTGTATAGGTACACTTGTAAACATGGGGACTGTGCAACCCAACCATCTACGTATATCGGCATGACCACCATGAAGCTATCTCGCCATCTTTCTTACCACCTGTCATCAGGAGCACCAAGAACACACTAAAGAGATGTCAACCATTCCACCTTAAAGAGACAATACCTAGAGGAGAACACTGAAATTCTTACCACCCACCAAGATCGCAGGAGATTACCTATCCTGGAAGCCCTCTACATAAAAGAACTCTCACCCACCCTTAAAACCCAAGCATCTGATCTACAAGCACTGCCCAGCACGAGGAGAACCAGCCAGACACCTACTGATCACGTCAGCCATCTCTCAGCCAATAGGAGTGCAGCTAGGATCTAGATCAAACATTCCCAGTCCCAGCCAATCAGCATCCAGACTTTGCCTACTACCCAGGTATATAAGCTCCTGGATAAGACACCATCCTCAGGAGGGAGAGTCTACATCCAGCCATGGCCCAGACAATACCTACTGCCGACAACACCACTTCCCCTGCCGACCGTCTTGTTGGCAGGGTGAAGTGGTTTAACCATTTGAAGGGCTATGGATTTATAATTTCAGACTTGAAAGATTATTTCGTCCACAGGAGGGGCATCCTTCTCTCTGCTGCCACCACCTCGCCACCATCACTGGGGGACGGGGAGGTGTCCTTCACAATGGAGGAAAGGAGGAAGGGCGTGGTGGCTACCAACGTAGCCGGACCTGATAGTGGGCAGGTCCGTGGCACACTCCATGCCCGTGGGAGGAGGACGGCTGATGCCCAACCACCGCAGTGACGGCAGCAGCAGGCAGACATCGTCACCGTCTGCACCAAGACTGCTGTTGCCTTAGCTGCAGAAGGGCTAGGTCGTCTCTCGGACCTCCTCCAAGGACATTTTCAGGAGAAATGGCTTACCACCAATAGCCATTTCTCCTGATTTGCAACCAACCACCACTACTCCAGCCTCCACCAAGAAACGAGGCAACAAGCCTGCAAGACGGGGAAGGAGCACAAAGGATGCACCACCACCACCACCCGTTCCGGTCCACCCCCATCGCCGGTTGATGATGCCTCGCCCACTAAACCAGGCGAACAGTGTGAAGGCACCACCACCACCACCACCACCACCACCACCAACATCACCACCACCACCACCACCTGAGACTTCCGAACTGGACTCTGCGACGGAGGAAGATACTCAGGTCCCTGACACCAGTTCCTGCTCTGCCTCCTCCACCACCACCAAGAGAGAGGACACAACTGACAACATGGACCTGGAAGATGAAGGGGAATGGCAGACTGTTAAGAAGAGGGAGAGGAGGAATGACAGCCCACCCACCAACCACCCACTGTCACCGTGGACTGGTGGATGTCTGCCTCTCGTCGCCTCGACCTCTTTTACCAGCACATCCCCAGTTGCCGAGACCCAGACATCTTCCAGATCAGGGAAGTATGGACTAGCAGCTGATTGTCATCACGAGCCAACTTTGCCAAGTCCACATCAATTGTCTCTAGTTGCAATGACACCTACAGCGTCGAAAAGAAAGGAAGAAGAAGAGGAGAAAAGAAGAAGTAAAGTGCTGCCTTAATACACACAACTATGGGTGATAGGCATTAAAAAAAAAAAAAAAAAAAAAAATCCTCAGGGGAGTCTACATCCAGCCATGGCCCAGATAACACCTACTGCCGACCACACCATTTCCCCTGCTGACCGTCTTGTTGGCATGGTGAAATGGTTTAACCATTTGAAGGGCTATGGATTTATAACCTCAGACTTGCGAGATTATTTCGTCCACAGGAGGGGCATCCTTTTCTCTGCTGCCACTACCTCACCACCATCACTGGGGGACGGAGAGGAGGTGTCTTTCTCTGTGGAAGAAGGGAGGAAGGGCGTGGAGGCTACCAACGTAGCTGGACCTGATAATGGGCAGGTCCGAGGCTCACTCCATGCCCGTGGGAGGAGGACGGCTGACGCCGAACCACCGCAGAGACGGCAACAGCAGGCAGACATCGTCTGCACCAAGACTGCTGTTGCCTTAGCTGCAGAAGGGCTAGGTCGTCTCTCTGACCTCCTCCGGGGCATCTTCAGGAGAAATGGCTTACCACCAATAGCCATTTCTCCTGATTTGCAACCACCCACTACTACTACAACCACCACCAAGAAATGAGGCAACAAGCCAGCACGACGTAGGAAGAGCGGAACGGATGCACCGCCACCACCCCCTCCGGCCCACCCCCGTCGCCGGTTGATGTTGCTTCGCCCACTGAACTCGGCGAACAGCGTGAAGGCACCATCACCATTACCACCACCACCACCACCTGAGACTTCAGAACTGGACTCTGCGATGGAGGAGGATACTCAGGTCCCTGATACCAGTTCCTGCTCTGCCTCCTTCACCACCACCACGAGAGAGGACACAACTGACAACATGGACCTGGAAGAGGAAGGGGAATACAGACAGTTAAGAAAAGGAAGAGGAGGAGGAGGAATGACAGCCCACCCACCAACCCACCACCTCAGTCACCGTGGACTGGTGGATGTCTGCCTCTCGTGGCCTCGACCTCTTTCACCAGCACATCCCCAGTTGCCAAGACCCCGACAACTTCCAGATCAGGGAAGGCTGGACCAGCAGCAGGTTGACATCACGGGCCAGCTTTGCCAAATCAAAATCAATTGTCTCTGGTAGCAATGACGTGAGAAAGAAAGGAAAAAGTAAAAAGAGAAAGAAAAAATAAAGCACTGCCTTAATGCCCACAACTAAGGGGGATAGGCAAAAAAAAAAAAAAAAAAAAAAAAAAAAAAAAACATCCTCAGGGGGAGTCTACATCCTGCCATGGCCCAGACAACACCTACTACCGACCACACCACTTCCCATGCCGACCGTCTTGTTGGCAGGGTGAAGTGGTTTAAGCATTTGAAGGGCTATGGATTTATTACCTCAGAAATGCGAGATTATTTTGTCCACAGGAGGAGCATCCTTCTCTCTGCTGCCACCACCTCACCACCATCACTGGGGGTGGAAAGAAGGTGTCCTTCACTGTGGAGGAAGGGCGTGGAGGCTACCAACGTAGCCGGACCAGATAGTGGGCAGGTCCGAGGCTCACTCCATGCCCGTGGGAGGAGGACGGTTGACGCCCAACCACCGCAGCGACGGCAGCACCAGGCAGACATAGTCACTGTCTGCACCAAGACTGCTGTTGCCTTTGCTGCAGAAGGGCTAAGTCGTCTCTCTGATCTCCTCCTGGACATCTTTAGGAGAAATGGCTTACCACCAATAGCCATTTCTCCTGATTTGTAATCACCCACCACTACTCCAGCCTCCATCAAGAAACGAGGCAACAAGCCTGCACGACGGGGAAGGAGCAGAATGGATGCACCACCACCACCACCACCCGTTCCGACTGACCCCCGTCGCCGGTTGATGTTGCCTCGCTCACTAAACCGGGCGAACAGCGTGAAGGGACCACCACCATCACCACCACCACCTGAGACTTCCGAACTGGACTCTGCGACGGAGGAGGATACTCAGGTCCCTGACACCAGTTCCTGCTCTGCCTCCTCCTCCACCACCACCACGAGAGAGGACACAACTGACAACATGGACCTGGAAGATGAAGGGGAATGGCAGACTGTTAAGAAGAGGAAGAGGAGGAGGAGGAATGACAGCCCACCCACCAACCAACCACCCACAGTCACCGTGGACTGGTGGATGTCTGCCTCTCGTCGCCTCGACCTCTTTTACCAGCACATCCCCAGTTGCCAAGACCCCGACATCTTCCAGATCAGGGAAGTATGGACTAGCAGCAGATTGACATCACGGGTCAACTTTGCCAAATCCACACCCATTGTCTCTAGTTGCAATGGCACCTACAGCGTCGAAAATAAAGGAAGAAGGAAGAAGATAGGCATACAAGAAAAAAAACAAAAAAACATCCTCACTCACTTCACAGCCACTGAAGAAACGCCAAGAGGTGTGAAAATGCGTTTTGGCTACAAATGCATATTCTACATACGAGATGGCATACGGTGATACCCTTAGACTACTGCCTATGGAAGGCAAAACCATCTTAAGGAAAAGAGAAGATGCAGACAAGAAGCTGTACAATAATAAAGCTGCCTGTCTACAATATATCTCTTACAGTTTTTCTTAAGTCATCACTAAGATGGTGGATAAGTGTGGCAAATGTTGAGTTGTTGGGGGAGGTCGACGTTTCGTCCAGTACATTAGACATCTTCAGGAGGAAGTGGTGATTCTGAGTGGGTGAGGGGTATTTATCTATTTTCCGTATGTGGGGTGGGCGGGGCCACCATATCAGAGGCCTAGTGATTGGTGGATGGGGGGTAGCTTCTGATTCTGGCGCTACGTCTGAGTTGTTGGTTGGTTGTAGTGGTGGTGGTTAAGATGTTAGATGCTTGTGGTGGGCCAGTAGGTGTTGGAGGTGTGGTGGGTATCCTGACGGTGCTGGTGATGTGTCGTTTTCTGGAGGGCAGTATTTGGAGGTCTTGCGTCAGGTTGTTTATAGAGGGTTGTAGGGTTTCTATGTAGATCGCTTCTAGGAAGGATAATCTTCTGCTGTCTGTTTCTTTGTCTAGTATGGTGGTATTATTTACTAGTTTGTCTCGTGTCAGAGCTTGGTTGTCGTGGGTACGGGAGTGGTCTTTTATAGACCCTGACTGGAGGTGCATGGTGAGCCGACGAGACAGTGATGTTTGTGTTTTACCAACATAGTGGTGAGGCTCACAATCCACACTGTTACAGGTGTGTTGGTAAATCACGTGGTCACTGTTCATCGGGCCCTTGGAGGTAGTAGGTCGGTTGTGTAGGGTGAGGTTCGAGGTTTTTGGAAACCTGTAGTAAATTACTAGTGAAGACTTATGAAAAACTGTAAGAGATATTGAAAATATGAATAATAAACTTATTAATGCAGAACAAGCTATTTCCTTCAACCTCGTTTGTTTAAAAGAGAATATATATATATATATATATATATATATATATATATATATATATATATATATATATATATATATATATATATATATATATATATATATATATATATATATATATATATATATATATATATATATATATATATATATATATATATATATATATATATATATATATATATATATATATATATATATATATATATATATATATATATATATATATATATATATATATATATATATATATATATATATTTTTTATAGATACCGGTAGTCCAATGTTCTTATTTTGTATTCTTTTATATATTTTACTAAGTTAATCAGGTTATTTAAAAAAAAATGTGAGTTTTATTTGATATGTCATTTTAATCATGGCGTTTTTCCCTTTTGGAGTGAAGCCTGGCTACTGTGTGTAAATATTGTATTAATTATATAAATGACCATATTTTAAAATCCTTAGAAATTAATATTATATTGGGCGGTATATGACCTTAGCTGTTGCGCCGCCAGATGCCTAGTGGCATCTATTTATCAATCAATCAATCTAACCTGAATAATCCATCTATTTTCCAGCAGCTCATAAAAGATTCCAGTTAAAGTATTAAGGATATGACTAACCACCTTATCCAGAAGGCCAACACTACAACAAAATTCTTCAATCAAGCTATCTGTGACTACTGACCTGGGTATTACTATGGAACTGTCAAGACTCATAAGCCTGGAAACCAACTCAGGCCCATTATATCCCAAGTCACGACTCCGACCTACACTTTGGCCAAGAAACTCAACTCCCTCCTCACTCCCTATTTGCCCCTTGGAATATCTGTCGCATCTGTCACAGAATTTATTGATTTACTCAGGACAGCTCCACCATGCTATGACTCTCGTCCCTAGATGTTGAGAGCATGTTAACAAATATTCTAGCTGATGAGCATCATCCTAGACCGAGTCTACAGAAGTGACCTCCCTGCCCTCGACATCTCTGAAGACATCCTACGAGCCATGCTGGAGACCTGCACAAAAGAGGCCCCTCTCCTTTCCCACAGAGGAAAACTTTTCAGATAAATCGATGGTGTAGCAATGGGATCTCCTCTTAGAGTTCTCTTTGCTAACATGTACAGTTGCCGACGAATGGATTGAGGACAAGCAGCTCAGAAACATAGTGGTAGGATGCCTTCCGCAATTAGTAACACTGTCGCTCATCTATAGATCTTTATCATGGGGTTTACTCGCCTGGTAGATCGAAAGTGGTCAGGGGATTTTGTTGGGACAAGAGTGCTCAAAGATTTATTGGTGTTTTGTTGCCATATTTGGTTTGCATCTTGGTATGTAATTAAATAATTAAACGTGAATATCATGTCATGATATACTGCACAGAGAGTAACGTATGATCACAAAAACACCCGATATATTTTTATCATATATCTGTTTGCATTGTGAAACGTGTCATTTAGATGTGAAATGCACTAAGATGAGAATATGATCGAGAAGCGGGCCATTGAGCTAGGAAAAGGAGCTTAGATGGAAAACTTGCGATCAAATGGGATTTGATTTGTTCACGAACCCGTGAAACAAATATGGTTTATGACATTGCAGACAAAGTGGCAGTGCCATTGTTTTTATCTCGACAAATCTCCAAATTAGTTTCGATCCGCCAGACGAATAAACCCCACGATAAAGATTCATAATATGAACGACAGTGTTGCCAGGTGCGAAAGGTTTACTACTCCTACATTTCTAAGCTACTTGTCATTGATCCATTCGTCGGCAACTGTACAAGACAAAATTTAATGTCGAAGAGAAGATCTTCAGTGACCATCCCCACCAAGGAATCTATGCCAGATACATAGATGATATCTTCATCACCATCACATCACATGAGGAGGCATCTTAGAAAGGATACCTGCACTAAAAGTTTCCTGATAATATTATGAATGTCTGGAATTGATGAATGTGACTCTCTACTCCACTTCTTCTCAAATTATGATCTGCATTCTCTGAGGAAAGGCGACCTCTCTCCAACTTCTCTCCTCACAGCTCTCCTCCTTTCACATTGTTTGATGTGACCTATGATATTGACTGTGGAATCCCTACCAGTTACCTTAAGAACAGACGGAACCATCTTATTGTCTTGTATTACTGAGAAATGGATGGGGAAGGTTGATATCACGTTTGGGACAAGGAGGGAGGAACGTTCTGGAGGGGTAGGAACGTTCTGGCTTATGTGGGTTGATCGTTTGGGACAATGGAAGGGAGGAACGTTCCTTTCTGAGACAGACATTCAATACTAAATTCTACAACAAACCCATCAACGTTGGCTGCTACCTCAATGCCAGAGGAAAATGCCCAGCTGCATACAAGAATCAGTGGTCGCTTCATATGTCAACCGGGCCACGACCCATTGCCGCACTTGGCTTGAAATCCACAGGGAGCTCGACGGAATTCGCCAGCTCCTTACCAACAATGGATAATCAGACCAGCTGATAGAGAACGTGATCAAACAGAAAATGGACAAGAATGCTACACCAGACCAGCCACCAGCTCAAAAACCACAGAAGATCATTATTTATCATCAAAACCACTTCCATGATCGGTACCAAGAGGAGTGTCATGCCCTTAAAAGCATCATCAATGACTTCAGGATTTACTGCAAACCTATCTTAACACGGTCCTTATTGATGCGGAACAGTACAGCACCTGTCATCCCCAGTGAGGCCACCACCAATGTAGTGTATAACTTTTCATGTCAGGAGGATCGCTGTGACAGCTCCAATAGCTACATTGGAAGGATTTCTACTACCTTACGGCGCCGTATGCAGTCTCACCGCAACCAGGGATCAATATTCCAGCATTTCACTGAAACCCACATAATGAAGCCACGCCTGGAGAAACTACTAGACCAAACTGAAATCCTACACAAGGAGAATTACTTCAGAATGCTACAAATCTCTAAAGCAGTATCCATCACCTGACAAAGACCTTCCATCAACATACAGCAAGCTGCAGATTCCATATTTCATCAGCACACCCTTAGGAAAGACATACCCCCCACCCATGCAGCCCCACCTGCAGGAACAAGGTGACCCACAGCCAGATAGTCAGCACCAAGGCCCAGTCACCAGATCAAGAAGCAAAGCTACCAGAGCTTCTACTCTGACTCCAGGATCAAGAGGATTCCCATCCAGCCTATCAGAGGCCACCCTAGGAACCCTCCCAGCAAATGACAGACCAGCACAGTCAGCCAACCAGAGCTCAGCTTAGGGAATATACCAACCAAGTAGGATACAGCTAGACTCTAGACCAGGTAGGGCTGGGACCATATATAAACCTCACCCAACCTAAACACATCTCCCTATGTCCCTGTTCACTTAGCAATAAGTAGGTACCCGGTTGTAAGAGCAAGGACTGTGTGTTAGTGGTATGTAAGGTGCGCCAGCCATTGTTGTGGCTGCTGCAACTTCCGCTCAGTGTTGTTGTCATGTGATCTTTTTATATATATATATTTTTTTTTCTATAATAAAATAAGATGAAAATAAAAGGCTAGGAGCCCGCTAATTGTCCTTATCTATAAAATTATAGGAGTAATCCAAAATCATGTCCAATTTTGCTCGAGATACCTAGACACATTGCGTTTAAAAGAGCATAAGTCGTAGTAAGGAGGAAAGATATGTGAAGGTAGAGTGTTCCAGAGTTGACCAGTTGTGTATATGAAAGACTGAAAGTAGCAGTTAACTCTTGCATTAGGGAGTTGGACAGAATAGGGGTGAGGGGTCAGAAAAGGGGGCTTAGCGAGTGTTGCATGATCTCCTGAGGGAAGGAAGCATACATTGAGAGAGTTCAAAAAGGCAATGTCCAGTGTAATATCGAAAGAAGAAAGTGATGCAACATTGCTGCGAAGAGAGAGAGGTTGTAGTGAATCAGTAAGAGGGGGAGAGTTGATGAGACAAAAATATTTTGATTCTACTTTGTCCAGGATTGTTATGAAGGTTGAGCCACCCCAGACATGAGAGCCATACTTCATACAGGGGTGGATGAGTTCCCTGTACAGAGACAGCAACTGTGTGGGGGTGAAGTATTCACGGAATCTGCGCATCACACCTAACTTCTTTGAGGCGGTGTTAGCAAGAGAGGTGTTATGATCTCTCCAAGAGAGATTGTGAGAGAGACACTCCAAGAATTTTTAGAGAAAAGAAAGTTCAAGTTGTATGTCGTTGAAGGGGATAATAATTTATAATGTTCTTGTTCTGAATTCCACTCTGTTATCAGTAAACCCTCTGACGACCTCTCACTTCTCGGTAATGTGTATTTACTCCTAAACTAGCCCTGAAAAATATATATTTACAGAGTATTTTTTGCTTAAAATTGCATAATCTTTCATCTCCCTTCGGCTCTACTACAACTCGCTAGACACCCTGTCTGTGCATTAATTACACAGGTTGCTAGAGATTGCTGGGTTGCGGAAGCTTCCAGAGATAAGAGTGGTTGTGATAGGAGGGAAACCTGATGTGATGGATGTTTTTCTCCACCATAGCTTCAGGAACACCGTCCACGCACTCTATCTCGCCACCATCCACACTGACATCTCTCATACTGGACCACGCCTTCACTACAGTATGATTTCATAAATTCTTGGAAAATATTATAATAATATATGACATAAGCCGGTAGAATAATGAAATATTGCTAATCAAGAAAATCCAATCACCATGCCAATGTTGATGAATAATACTTGGTAACAGTCTGTGATAAACATTAAGTTATGTCTCTTTTCAAACTAATAGTTATTTAGTATTCATCAGATTGATTCGTTCAGATTATTAGCCCCTGGCTAGCACAGTGGCTGCAGTTTCTTTGGTCCAGCGGCGAGTCCTGCTCGGGACCTTTTAAAATTCTTTCACTGTTGCCAGAGGTTACCAACCCTGTGAGCAGTCGGTGGGGGGGTTTGAGTCGATAATCTGAGGCCTTCCTGCTGACTCGGGTCTCACGTGGGTGTAGCGATCTCTGGCCCACTCATCATCTTTGTGATGTGTCATATAGTTGTGTTTTATACAATCTAGTAGTCACGCAGTGGTTCTTAACCTTATTACTAACACGCTCCCTTTCGGAACTGTTCTTTTCCTCCACGTCCCGCTTGCATCTATAGAGAAATTTCACTCCCAGATTTTAAGAAAACATTAAAAAACAATGCCTTTTTAGTCCTTTACTATGCATGAATTAGTCACATTACTGAGATATTTGTCACTGCTCTTTATCTACTAGATCTTGAATACGTGGTCGAATTCATGAGAATGCACAAAGTAAATCCTATTCAACGTTCAGGCTGTTTTTGTACTTAGTCTT
The DNA here is from genome assembly GCA_033782935.1 of Petrolisthes cinctipes. NCBI lineage: Eukaryota > Metazoa > Arthropoda > Malacostraca > Decapoda > Porcellanidae > Petrolisthes > Petrolisthes cinctipes. The sequence continues at coordinate 12,188 of JAWQEG010004628.1, read as the reverse complement.
GTTAGCAACGAGCGTGGAAAACACAGTTTCACATAGATAAGTGGATCCAAACATTGTCAGAATGCGAAGAGCCTGACGTGAGATCAGAGAGTAAACAGGAAGGTACTTGACCCAGAATGTCTCCAAATCCAGATTTGTTAAGTCTTTCTGAGCTGTGGAGTTGAATTTGAACTCAAGAAACTCCTCTTGGTCTTTATCAGCAATATCAGCTACATCACAGTGAAATGGATTTCTGATGAATTGCCAGGCTTCACGCTTGTCGTCTATATTCTGAATTCAAATCACTTAGATGTGTGATTATTTTTTTTTTAACTCAGAGTCAAGGTTACTGTGAGTGAAAGCAGAATTCAAGTTCCTAAACCTGGCTGTATATCCCTGCTGAATTCGACATTTCCAGAGGTCGAGTTTGGCCATGAAGGCTCGAATGGTATCATGGTGCATGATGATTTTGATGTTTTTCCCTTGTAGTTTAAGGTTAACAGCATTCAATACTTCAAAAATGTCTACCAGGTAAGCTAGAGTTGTCTGAAGGCCTTCAGACTGGAATTTGTAATGAAGTCTGCCTTCTGCTGTGAATCTAGAAATATTGCTACTTCTCGTAGCTCATGAAGCCGTCCAAGCATGTTCCCTTTTGATAGTCATCGTAGGTTCGTGTGAAATAGCAAGGCTTCATGTTCCGATTCCATATCCTTACAAAGCAGTTAGAAGAGACGACTGATTAAAGCCCCAGCTTTGATGAAGTTGACAACCTTGATAGCCACGTTTAAGACATCCCTTATTTCTGCAGGCAAAGTTCTGGATGCTAAGGGTTCACAATGAAATTTGCAGTGTTTACCTATTACAGAAGGATTTTTTTTCTTTCACCTTTGTGACGAACCCAGACTGCAAACCAAGCATGGCTGGAGCTCCATCAGTACACACCTCTACCATCGAGTCCCAAGAAAGTTTATATTCCTGAAAAAAGTTTAATGCATCATGAAAAATAGCTTCTGCTGTTGTGCAACTTTCATTGGTATTACAGAATAGAATTTTCTCTTTTAATTTGTTTCCTGACACTAAACGAGCATACACCAGTTACTGAGAACACAGAGCGATAACAGACGTTTCATCACACTGGATGGCAAGAACAGGGGAGGCTCTTACTTGGTCGAGAGTTTGATCTTTGATATCTTGAGACAATTCATCGATCCTTCCCTTGACTGTATCGTTTGACAGAGAAATTTGGGAAAGCTTGTTCGCACACTCTTTCCCCAAAACGAGTTCTGCTGCACAGAGTATACTTGGTTGTATGAGACTCTCTCCAATGTTATGGCTTTTCTTGCTCTTTGTAATCAACATGGCGATCTCATAGGAAGCCCAAACAACCTTTGAATTTTTTTGCCGAAATGACCCACTGTTGCTTGCTAAAATTTTTTTTTTTCTTTTTCTTTTTTCAAATAATGCCTTGGGCTTGTCAGCTACAGCAGGGTGTTTTGTCCTCAAATGGCGTTCCAAGCGTGAGGGCCGCATTCCATCATTGCTCAGAGTCATGTAACACTGTGGGACCTCTGCGTCACCCTTATGGAGGGACACGAATCAAAAGCGAATCACAACCACATGATCAGTAACACACACATGATAGTAAACACTTTAAGTGACTACATCACTACAATTATAATATGATCATAATCACCACTATAATTATTACCATTTAATGATAAACATCACATGATTATTAAGATTCACATCATGGTCATAAGCACCACATCAGGACCATAAAACCGTGTTCAATAAACAAATCAACATGACCATTAATACAACTTTACCGTAAACAGCACATGATTTTAAGCACCACCAACTTCTGATTTATTACAAAATGAATTCGTAACTTTCGAAAAACAAATAAAGTAACATAAGCATGTTCACATTATTCATCAATAAACTTAATCAAGGCGTCTCAACATATTTAGGTAAATTCATAAATATAACAACTGAGATGAAAATACATCAACAGCCTTATCTGAAGAAATGTGAAAGAAGAGATGTAATAACCACGGACATGTGTGGTAGACAGGGAGTCTGGGAGAGACTCACCAGTGAGCAACGGAAAGTATATAGGTCCAGGACGGGCTAACTTCCTCCACACCATCCCCTGCCATGGTTATCGATGGGCTGGGAGGGAGGTCAATATAAAAAAAAAATGTATGCCTAGGAGACTTTTGAAAACAAGAGTTAGTAACGACAATACTTCTGCAATATTTCATCAACTTATCTTTACAGTACTGGTCCACGCTCTTGCCAAGAAAGTAACACATAACTGGAAAAATTTCTACTTCTTTCCTAAAGCTCGAGCCCCCACTGGAAATCACTCATGCCCCCCAGGTTAAGAACCACTGGACCGTGTGCTTCACACTGTCTCACTGGCGGCCTTTAAAAGGTTATGGTTAGCTTGATATTGATACAAAATGAAAGCCATAATGATAATGCTGAATCACCCAACAGCAGCAGTTATAATGAAGGTGTAGGACAGGAACATAGTTGTATGTTATTTTTTTCTATAATTATTGCCCCCTGACTGTTAGATGTCTCTCATAACTGAGTTTATATAGCATGCTGTAAAATATTTCTTTTTATTTAACAGTATTTCCATTAATGAATTACTTGAGTCAGGATCAATCGGCGTCAGGAATATAAGTGAATCGATGTGTTTTTCGAAGTGTTAGCGTCTACGATAAGATGACTGTGCAAAGTAAGGAGGTAAACATTTTAATAAAGAGGCGTTTTTTTTTTCCTTGCGCCGTAGCGTCAGTCAACAGGCAGACAACAATACACAAGGATAGGCGGGACTCATGAGAATCCAATGACTACACACACAAACACATCACGAAAACATAACAGAATGAAGCACAAGTACAGGCAAATATTTACATTATGACCTACTTCAAACCACCAAAACGAGGATGGCGTACCAGAAGTTCCTCCAGAACCTGATGGTTCAGCAGGTGTCGACAAACCACATCAAGTGGCAGGCCCCGGGGCAGCAGGTGTCGGACAGTGGGGCAGGCTAGGCAATAGTGCTCTATAGTGTTAGCACAAGGCGCTCGACACAAGCGACACTCAGTGAAGGGAGGCTCACCCTGCATCCCAGCAACGTGACACTGTGGCCGGTAGCCAAGCCTCAAACGAGCAGAGACTACATTGTGCATCAGAACCATGAGGCCTCGACGACAGTAAGAATATTTGTGATGGCAGACAGACCCGTGGTGGGTGATGGAGATGCTGATAGGCCTCTCTGCATTCCTGCATCGCCATACAGGGAGGAGAGCGGGGGAGCGAACTCTAGAAAGGTAACATGTCAGGGAGAGAGGACGTCCAACACCACGAGGAGGCAGATGGCAGGCTTCCTTTGCGAATCTGTCAACTGTATCATTGTGACGTAAACCTACATGGGATGGCACCCATAAAAATTTGACAGTCAAGTTACGATGATGCAATAAGGACAAAAACGATAAAATCTGCTTAATAACAGTAGCGTGTGTGGGCTGAACACTAGAGAGGGAATGAAGGGCAGGTTTGGAGTCACAAAAAATGGCAGCATTCACTCCACGTTGATAAACAAGACTAACAGCATCCAGAATGGCATACAGTTCACACAATGTTGAGCTAGAGTGGTTACAGACGCGACGGCCAACCCAGCCCCCTGGAGGTGACTCCATGTCAGGTGAGAAAACGGCACAACCTGCTGTACCATCTACCTGCAATGAGCCATCAGTGTAGAAGCAGTATGGATCTGTGATGGAGGACGTCACTGTTTATATGTGTTTCAAAGCCAACTGCCGCTGTAGAGAGCCATTGAAGTGTTGTAAAGCGGCGCTGGAGACGACCCAATAAGTCCTGGACAATGGGATGGTCTTGAGGTCTGGCAGGGACAATCGGCCAAATATTGACTGGCGCACCCAGGTAGCAGTACTGGGGACACATGTGAATGACAGTCCCTCCAATGGTAAACACTGGCCTAGCTTGAGGAAGGCGGCAGGTGAATAATCTGCACTTATCTGGGGAGACAATAATGCCACAGTGAGAGGAGGCCACAGAGAAGGAGTAAAAAACCCACTGGAGATCCCTAGGTGAGTTGAATGAACACAGATATCATCAGCATAGCATGTAATTGTAGTTCCAGGAATATCGGGGAGAGATGTGAGCAACCGATGCATCAGAATATTAAATAACAATGGCTGAGAACACCCTTGGTGAGGTAGATTGAACACAGATTTCATCAGCATAGCACGTAATTGTAGTTCCAGGAGTATCAGGGAGAGAAGTGAGCAGCCGAAGCATCAGAATATTAAATAACAATGGGTTGAGAACACCCCATTGAGGCGTACCAAGATGAAAACTGCGCAAAGGACTGAGCGCACCACTGAAAAACACACGGGAGGTCCTGTTACTCAGGTAGCCCCGAATCCACAGTAGTAGATTACATTTATCCCAAAGTCAACCAGTTGATCCAAAATGACGTCTCTATTAGCAACATCGAAGGCACTTCGAAGGTCAATGAAGGCCACCACACTGTCCCTGGAAAGGCGAGAGTACAGGTCGACTAGGTAGTAGTGTGTGCTCCACTGGGGAAGGAAACCAAACAGCCATGGAGAAAGGCGATCCTGCAGTCTGTACATGAGACGATTGAGTAAGATTCTCTCCATAACCTTACAAAAACAGGAAGTAAGGGAAATAGGCCTGAACTTCGCAGTGCCGGGCTTAGGGATGGGTATTATTGTGCTGCTGGTCCAGGCTCGTGGTACACAACCATCACGAAGACAAAGTTTGTATAGTCGAAGTAGAGGGTTCCCAGGAAATTGTTGAAGTAGGCGCAGCACAGTGTAAGTAACACCATCATCACCAGGGGAAGGAGCTCTACCCCGAGAGAGAGCACGGTGCAACTCCTCAGTTATCTCCTCTGCATCATCGTCATCATCTTGTAACAAAGCAGACATTAGACGTAGCCAATGGACAGCAGCACGGGAAGCGAGTGCATCTTGTATGTGGATGGGTAGACTGGCTGGGGTAGATTGTTTTGACAAGGCATCGATAAGTTGTTGGGCATAGTCGGCGGGAGTGTGATGACCAGCAGTTGCCGGTGTCTTTTTAACAACCCGACGGATGAGGTGCCACATAGAAGCCACACTTGCTTGCTAGTGCTTGAACCGCTGCCAAGACTCAGTGTGAGCACACTCCTGCAGGACAACTAAAGCGTCCCTTGACATCTGGTAACGATGGAGCAGGTCAGGGGTTGAGTTGGCTTGAAACAATAAGCCATCATGTTCGGCTTCCTCCTTTGCCTCCTGTATACGTGCATCCAGCCTCCAGGAGTGGGCAGTGTGGTGATGCTGGAGGTGTGGCCGGGAGACGTATAGCCTATAAAAGTCATGAGTAGCAGATACAAGATCAGAGTACAACTGTTCAGCTGATGATATGTCAAATGTAGTGAATACATGGGCCATAAAAAAAGATGTAAGTCGGGCAATATCTAGGGGGCACAGCAATACGCAAACGAGTGGCTGAAGCACTTGACCCAGCAGTTAGAGAATAATGAAACCGAAGAGCGATATGATCAGAGAATAAGTCTGTCTCAGAGGAGCACAGGACCTGAGACGCTATCAGGCCAGACGAGAGGATGTAATCCAGAGTACCTCCCCGGCAATGAGTGGCACCGGCAGTGTCCCAGCGTGTCATATGATGCTTGTGGATGTATAAAAGGAGACGAACACCGTTACGATTAATAGAGCCAGAACCATCACCCAAATCAGAATGCCGAGCATTAAAATCTCCCATATACATCATACCACGCACTGTTGGAGAAGGAAGATCCTCAAGAGTGAGTCTAGCTCGGGCAGAATAGACATTACATAGTTTGAGTACTCCATTCCCAGGTAGAACCTCAAATAGCTGAAAGGTCATGTCAGGATCAGTGGAGGTACGGAGAAGGCGATGTGGCAAGGAGCTATATATGTAAGTTAGAAGACCATTCCTTACCAGATGAACATATGGCACATAACCTGGGAGGGGAGGAGCTTGGGCAGTAATGAGCTGCTGTCCTGGAAATGTTTCCTGGAGAAAAATAACACTGGGATGATGACGAAAAACATAGGCCTTGAGTTGAGTGAGCTTAGCATAACTGATGATTCCACATACATTCCAGATGACATCCAGCCGGCAATCACTAGCGAACTCTGTTTTTGGAGGTAGAAGTCCTTAGAGTGGGGGCAGTTGAGTGACCTGGAGAAGATGTTGTGACAGTTGAGATGATGGCCTGCTGAATCTCGACCAAGGTGGAGAGTTTGGAGTCATTAGCAGCCTGAACAGCAACTAGCCAATCAATCCTGGCTTCAAGGGCAGAAAAGCGGTTCTCGAGAGCCGTACATCTTGCCATGAGAGTAGCAACAGACTTGCTGAGGGTCAGGTCTGGAGGTGAGGCAGGGCTGGTAGGATGAGCATACTGGGGAGATGATGGTGGTGGTGGTGGAGGGAGAGCAATAGTAGAGACACGAGCCTGGACCTGACGTCGAGTACATCCATGCCACACGTAACCCCTGGCTGAAGGCATCTTGGACACTTCCATCGAGACGTATCCTCAGGAGGTGAACGCTCATAGGTGGAGGCAGCAGGACGTGATGGTTCATCCCTGACAGGATACGTCTTGGAATCATGGTCGGCGGCATACCATGCACACTTCGGCCTGGCAGAACAGTACCGGGAGATATGCCCAACTCCCCAGCACCTGTAGCACCAAGGCTGGTCAGTATGAAGTTTCCTCACCTCACACGGTGGAAGACAAGGGAGGAAATCAAAGGAAATCTCATTTGGAGGTGGATCGGGTTGACTCCAGACAACAACAATATGGCTAATGGGGGAACCATCTTGGAAAAAACGACGAGCAAAGTTCACACCAGGGTATCTCGTGGCAAGTTTCGGGTCAACATCATTAGGAAACCGGGTGAGGATGTAGTTGGGGAACTTAAGAGGCCTGTCGGGTGAGTCTTCAAGAATGAGAGGCAGAGACAAAAATTCACCAGCCTTGACTCTATCAATGTTGTCCTGACGCTTCCTAGATATGTAGACAAACCGGGAGGTGACAGCAGCCATCTTGACTTCTGCCAATTCACACTGCAGCTGGAAAGCCTTGTTGACATCAGACAACCAACGCAGCTTTGTGTCTGTAGATGGGTTCCCAGAGAAGGAGAGCTTGACATAGGCATCTCTCGGGGCAAAAGCAGGAAGGTTGGACGAGGGCAAGGAGTTGGTATACAAGGAAGAAACACCAGGGTGAGGCAGAGAAGGTACGTCATGCACAGCTGAAACACCTTTCGCCGTTTTGGCAGCTGGAGGCAAACAGTCCACACAATCGGAATCCTGCGAGGCGTCGGACGAGGCGTCAATGGGTCGCTTGGTAGAGGTTGAGGAGGTGGACGGCTTCAACCTGAGTTGCGGAGTGACCGAGGAGATGGGGGGAGGGTTGCGAGAAGGCAGCTCAGGCCAGTGATCCTCAATTGGAGACACGTCTTCCTCCGACATTGCCAAGTCGGCCTCCAAGCAGGAACCCGCCATCTCCATCAGGCCAGGCAAGGTCTAGATGGAAAGCAAACAACAACACGAACAACTAAACACTCAATCAGCACACACACCCACACACACACAGACAATCACAACAAAACTATACACAGAACCACAAAGATAAATAACACCAGCAACACCACAGAAACAACAACACACAAACAAGAACTCACAAACAATAAAAAAACACACAAACAAGAGCTCCAAAACAACCCAAACAACAACACAAGCAAGAATGGAGGCAGAACGCCACGAGTACGTCCACACTCCACCAGTTATAGAGCGAGACTCTGATAAAGAGGCGTTAGATTGCAGCATAGTTATTAAAGCAAACTGACACTAGAATCCCTTTGTATACATAGCATAAACATGCGCTTGCAACATGTAAGCAACATATTACCAAACATGCTGTTACCATGATGTGAACTGTTGTGTCCAGGTAATATGAGCCGCAGCTGTTGCGAACATGTTTGCAGCACCAAGACGACGTGTACGCTATGGCACGTGTGTTCGACCAGGCATTGACAGAAGTGTTCACATTGGATGTTCGACCACATGGGTTCCAAACAATGCTCTAAATACTGTTGCAAACATTCATCTAGAGATGCTAAATACAGTGTTAACAACAGATGTTTAAATACTCGTGTGGTCGTGCTCTAAGCATACCTTGACATCAAGTTATCTTTATGCAGAGCAGATAGTAACGAGTGGACCTAAGTGAAATTGATTGGTATCAGTTATGTACCGAGTGTCGATTTCATTATAAAAGTCTGTAATCAAGGGAAGAGAAAGATTTCTAACTGTATAAAACGGAGTGGAATATTTTATCTTACATGACGAATTTGGTAACACACTTATCTCCTCAGATCGTGTTTCGGAAGCTAAGCAGGTGTGGGTGTACCGTCGATGTCTCTTCTGCAACAATGGCGAAGCAGACGCACAGTTCATTTACCACTGGAATTCTATATGGACTTCCTTCAACAACAGTAGAAATCGAGTTAGATATTTTGTTGATGCAGGTAACTGACTTGCATAGAGCATTCGTTATGCTGCATTGAAAATAAAGTTTGTAATACAATTATCCATCTATCTATCTAATTATCTATCTATCTCTCTCTCTCTCTCTCTATATATATATATATATATATATATATACAATATATATATATATATATATATATATATATATATATATATATATATATATATATATATATATATATATATATATATATATATATATATATATATATATATATATATATATATATATATATATATATATATATATATATATATGTTGGTGTAGCCAGGGAGTATAATCTCTTTCAAACAAACGAAGTTGAAGGAAATGGCTTGTTCTGCATTAATGAGTTTATTATTTATATTTTCAATATCTCTTACTGTTTTTCTTAAGTCTTCACTTAGATGGTGGATAAGTGAGGCAAATGTTGAGTTGTTGTGGGAGGTCGACGTTTCGTCCAGTACATCGAACATCTTCAGGAGGAAGTGGCGATTCTGAGTGGGTGAGGGGTATTTATCTGTTTTCCGTATGTGGGGTGGGCGGGGCCACCATATCAGAAGCCTAGTGATTGGTGGATGGGGGTTAGCTTCTGAATCTGGCGCTACGTCTGAGTTGTTAGTTGGTTGTAGTGGTGGTGGGTAAGATGTTAGATGCTTGTGGTGGGTCAGTAGGTGCTGGAGGTTTGGTGGGTATCTTGACGCTGTTGGTAATGTGTCGTTTTCTGGAGGGCAGTATTTGGAGGTCTTGTGTCTGGTTGTTTATAGAGGGTTGTAGGGTTTCTATGTCGATCGCTTCTAGGTAGGAGAGTCGTCTGCTGTCTGTTTCTTTGTCTAGTATGGTGGTATTATTTACTAGTTTGTCTCGTGTCAGAGCTTGGTTGTCGTGGGTGCGGTAGTGGTCTTTTATAGACCCTGACTGGAGGTGCATGGTGAGCCGACGAGACAGTGATGTTTGTGTTTTACCTCGCCAGGAGGAGGAGTCTACATCCAGCCATGGCCCAGACAGCACCTACTGCCAACCTCACCACTTCCCCTGCCGACCGTCTTGTTGGCAGGGTGAAGTGGTTTAACCATTTGAAGGGCTATGGCTTCATAACCTCTGACGAGCAAGATTACTTCGTCCACAGGAGGGGCATCCTTCTCTCTGCTGCCACCACCTCATCACCATCACTGGGGGACGGAGAGGAGGTGTCCTTCACTGTGGAGGAAGGGTGTGGAGGCTACCAATGTAGCGGGACCTGATGGTGGGTAGGTCCTAGGCTCACTCCATGCACGTGGGAGGAAGACGGCTGACGCCCAACCACCGCAGCGACGGCAGCAGCAGGCAGACATCGTCACCGTCTGCACCAAGACTGCTGTTGCTTTAGCTGCAGAAGGGCTAGGCCGTCTTTCCTACCTCCTCCAGGACATCTTCAGGAGAAATGGCTTACCACCAATAGCCATTTCTCCTGATCTACAACCACCCACCACCACCACCAAGAAACGAGGCAGCAAGTCCGCACGACGAGGGAGGTGCAGAGAGGATGTGCCACCTCCACCCCCTCCAGCCCACCCCCGTCGCCGGTTAATGCTGCCTCACCCACTCAACCGGGCGAATAGTGGGAAGGCACCACCACCACAACCACCACCACCACCACCATCACCACCACCACCACCACGTAAACCTTCCATACAAGACCCCGAGACGGAGGAGGACTCTGACACCAGTTCCTCCTCCAACACCAGTGACAACATGGACCTGGAAGATGGAGGGGAGTGGCAGACAGCCAGGAGGAGGAAGAGGAGAAGAAGGATGGACAGCCAGTCATCACAACAACAGCTGCCTGACACCACCAAATTTTTTTATGACAACTTCTCCTCTCCTCGACCTATTCCAACAACACATCTCTCGGCGACGTGGCCCCAACATCTTCCAGGTCAGAAGAGAGTGGATGATCCCTATAAGGAGACCATACAAATATACTAAAAACAAAAATGAATGACTGCCTTAATGCCCGCCACCATGGGTGATAGGCAAACAAAAAAAAAAAAAAAAAAAAAAAAAAAAAAAGAATCGCCACTTCCTCCGAAGATGTCCAATGTACTGGACGAAACGTCGACCTCCCACAACAACTCAACATTTGCCTCACTTATCCACCATCTAAGTGAAGACTTAAGAAAAACAGTAAGAGATATTGAAAATATAAATAATAAACTCATTAATGCAGAACAAGCCATTTCCTTCAACCTCGTTTGTTTGAAAGAGAATATATATATATATATATATATATATATATATATATATATATATATATATATATATATATATATATATATATATATATATATATATATATATATATATATATATATATATATATATATATATATATATATATATATATATATATATATATATATATATATATATATATATTCAGCAATTTCAAGTATACCATGCAACAAATATATGCAAAATATCCACAGGAGAAAGGGAACAGGAACAGTAAGTACTTTCGTGTATTACATCTTCAGACTGAATGAATACAAGGGTTGGAGTATAATTACACACAGAGCACAAGGGTGGTGGGAAGGGCCAAACAAATCAACAGTTTACCTGACCTCACCTCACCTGTCCGTCTGGTCTAGAGGAAATTTTTTTATTATCAATTCTGTTAACAATTTGCCACACCCAAAACGTCCATAGTTCATGTTTACATTTTTATCAAATGTACCAGAAATTAGACAAGACTCGCTTACATTTCTTTTATAGAAGCATTTTGTTTTATCTAAAATCTTACATCCGGTCCATTTGATGTGATGGTCATTCTTAGCTTTATGTTGAAATAATCCGATATTCTGCTGACCTACTTTCACGCTATATTAATTTTATACCCTGATACCCTAGTTTCTATTTTTTTTCCCAGTCTGTCCTATATAAAAGTGGTCACAATCACGGCAAGGAATTTTATATATTACTCCTGAGTCACTTTCTGGGCTATTCCTTATTAGAGATTTCTTAACAGCACTGCAATATTTAAACACTACCCGTACAGTAAGTTTTATAACACATGAATTCAATCAAGAAAATTTTCATAATATGTGAGAACAAGAACTTTGATATGCTGTAGTTGACGTGGCCTTTAATCCCCTACTGTGTAATAGCGTTTCTTTACTTTGCTATGACATTAATTGAGAATGGTTACTGGATATTTTAGCTTCTGTCCAATTTCTAGAATTTTCTTTAGCTCATCATCTAAGTACTAAGGGTTTGAAATTCTATAAGCTCTCACATAGAAACAAATACTGACATCTTTACATTAATGTAATGGTTGGAAAAATAGTGACAATAGGACAAGATGATTGTGGGTTTCCTATACACATTCGTCTTAAGTCAGTATTTGTTTCAATGTACAGTTCCGAGCACATGAAGCAGAGATATCCCAGGCAGCAACGAGGTTGTATAGTGCTCTCCTCATCTGGTAACATTGATTGGCTCATGGCTTCAACAGGTAGAGGTTCATCGCTAGCACGAATCGAGCATGGTGATCATCTTCGTATGATCTTGATGTATAACACTGTACAGTCGCGAGCTG